>PQXL01000191.1:0-67796 GCA_004916875.1 Botrytis galanthina
AAAATAAATGAATATTTATTTTGCCTTTATATCTCTTATCTATATATAAAAAGTTAATATTGATTAGAAACTATAAAACTTTAAAATATATAAATCTAAAATCTTATAACTAAAAAAAACAACCCAATATTTTGAATAATCCACTCAATAATATCACTACAAAAATAACTATTAGATTAAATAAAAGAGCTTAAAAGAATAAAAAGAATATTTCTGTAAATTTAAAAATTGAAATTTCAAAGATACCTCAATTTTTGGACATTGTGTTGATCTGTGATGAATTACTCTCATACTCTTAAGTGTGATTTAATTACCCTGATACATTAAACGTCATATTGTTTTACTCCTATATCCCTCGAAGTATGTACAAAATCTTCGATAAAATCCATCTCAAAATTATAAATTCTTGTTTATAATGATCAAAAAGAAAAGTTTAAAAAAGAAATTATAATGTATTTATATCTAGAGTATACATTTCTTCTATAAAACTTAATCACCAATTATTACCTCTATTCTATTTTCTCCTCCAAAAAATCAATTTCTTCTATATAATCTAGTTAAAAAATCTCAGACACATTAAAGTGAATCAAATTTTAGTTATAGAATTTCAAAAATAATTGCATAGTTTCAAAGAATAAAAGAGCAATTTGTTATTTATTAAGATACGAATTGAAAAATTGTTTAAAGATCTTAAGCGTCTCAAGGAAATAGTTTATATATTTGTTTTAATGATTAAGTAGAATTTAGTATTTTTTATTTTCTAATAAATCCAACAAATCGCAAAACTTCAAAGAATCTAACAATGTTAAGAAATTTAAAAAATCTAAGAAATCTAAAAACAAAAATGAAGTTTGTAAATCTATAAATCTATAATTTCTCATTTCTTTTATTAAATTCCCCATATTTTCAGACCAATCAAAAACATCCATTTAAGTCAGAACTTTAAAAGCCTCAAAACAATTCCAAGACTTTAGGAGTTCAATCCAATCCTCTAATTAGTTGTTTCTTTAGTATAGAACAATATATTAGATTTCTCAAAAAGCTACCATAAAGCTTCTAATTTATGTTATGACATCTTTTTTAAGATCTTATCTTATCGATCCTTTATTTCTAATATGTCGACTTTATTAAACTTCCTTGATTGATATTCACATATTAACTAACTGTATATATAGAGTACTTATGTCTTTTCTCAATCAATCAGCTTCTAGTTATAAATCGTGTTTTGAAATTTATACATTAGAATGGATCAGCGTATTAAGAGCTTCTTATGAGTATTAAAAACTTATTTTGCAATCATATTTCGTATTTTTTATGTATCAATTCAAACTGGGTGTCTACTCTTGATGTCGAGATAAATGATTTCTATAACAACAGTATCGTATATATATAATGTAGCTATAGATGCGTTTTAATATTGAGTTCTACTGCTCGAGTGAATTGGCGCATGTGAAGAACGGAGCTAGCTGGTGTTAAGATCGAATATAAGATCCATCATAGAATATATGCAGATCCTCCAAGGTATGAAACGGCCCAAGGGGAATTGGCATGGCATACTATTATTCCAAGTGTTTTTGATGTGCCTATGAGCTTGCTGTCTTTGAGGTGTCACAGAGTGTAGTGGCCTTATCCATAATTCATCTATAACACCAAATATCTCTGGTGATGCTATATTCCATGAATCACACTTCTTAGTATATTAAAATAGGATTAACAGATGTCATATTCCCTACCTTTCCTTCCTTTTCTCTCATGACTCTTATCACCTCATGATTTGTCTTCTTAAGCTTACTCCAGTCTATTCGAGCAGCATCTATTTGATATAGTATGCGAACTTAACAAGCACACACGAGAGTAGTGAATCTAGTAGTAGCTCTCATTCTAAAAACGCACACTCGAGACACGATGATCCTCCACACATTTACCACAGCTTCCACTACCAATGTTGATGTAGTCTGCCAACACTAACCTCAGGTGCTGGGGTTTATAGAACCCGTCGAAGCTATACCGGATTTGCTGTCATCCCGAGTAGTGAATGTCACGCTCCTGAGCAGATATATCTTACGTGTAATCACAGCTCGATCCTTGAGTACGAGCAAGCCTTACCCCAACTAACTGATATCTCCATCCTTCAGCCAAACGCTAATACCTTCCAAGTCGATGTTTAATGCATCTTCACAAGCATATAATGATGAAAATTGGCATAGATCCTCCAAGCACTTATATGGTTTAAGGGAGATATCTCTTCTACACCTCATGTAAAGGCGAGCTCGTTCATGCTAGCAACAATACTTGATTTTCTTGAACTCTACGACATACTATTCGAGACAGCTTAATGAGGAAAATCACGTCACCTACACAAGCTTTATGTTCATTCAGTTAAGCATCGCTCAAGCTCTTACGATAGACAGGGTGATCCTTCTTCTGTATATGGTGGCAAGTTTTCTCGAAATTTGACAACTTAATCCAAGGTACAACCATAAGTAAAGAATATTGCCTCTTTACTTCCGGAATGTTCCAGACTACAAGCCACCTCCTCTGTCGCAATTGAGTGATTTCCTGTCGCCTGCAGATAGATTTTCAGGGTTGACTCGATTTTTTTATGCCTGTCGTTTGAAATGCGGGTATTCAATTTTGTCTGTACATCTAGCGAGCAAACAAGTAGTTTGAAGTTACGTATTCACCAGTATTTGGGATAATCATCGTTTAGTTCATCGCTCGGTGGCTAAGTATAGGGAGCCGATCTAAAGCCGGAAAGGGTTTTTGCACTTCTAAGTATGTTGTCAGTTTGGCGGGATCCGCTCACGCCAAACAAGGTAACATATCATCACTAACACAGCTAATTCTTCGCTTTTGTGCGATACTCTCATCTATCAAGGAGTGACCTTGATTGTGTGACATGCCAGTGATATCTCACGGTCAGAGCTACAAACAACAAAATACCCAGGGCGCAACAGGTCAGTAATTTGATCATCGATAATGTATGCCAATTTCCGGCGAGTTTTGTCTTGCAGGAGTCGGTCGATATTCTTTTACTTCTCTAGCAGCCATGCTGTCATTTCTTCATCAGCCTCAGCAAAAAGAATGGACGCCCCTTGATCCTGCCTCATCATTCATCCGGTGATTCTCCAATTTGAAATATTTCTGTCGCTCCTTGGAACAATGTTTAATCCTGGATATGTTCATTAATGAGAACTCTAGTCACTATTCAATTGCCACGTAGAAATTATATTTCCGACAATCATAATCTTCATGGTTGGTATCCATCATCTATAGAGGTCAAGGGATTGTCAATCATCACTTACGGTACTATTCGGGCTGACTGGAAATGGAGAACTTGTGGATTTGAGTACAATTATTCTTCGATATCATATAATCAATCCACTACACGGGAGTAGGCATAGGAGCTGAGAACCCAGATATTCTGATCGATGCGACCTACATTACAGTAAAATTTCATCTGTTGGCAATTTTGGTGATCCTCGCATAATGCTCTTCTCGGGAGAATATGTCGGTATTATGCGAGTATAAGTGAACTTTGAGAAAGACCGTTAAGTTCAGCACCCGGACAAGTATCTTTGCCAGCGCTTGACATATCCTACAGGATGTGTAAGTTCGATGCTCAGATTGATGTTCGCCAAGTACAAGAATAGTGCCACAATACGCAATTGAATTCCTTTTGTTGAATTTAACTCTGCCTCCAGTGCCAAACTAATACAGTCTCAAGTATTACACATAGCATTTTGTAATTTGCACAGGAGACCGAAGTAACCATAAGTAGAGCCTCATCAATCTTGGCGCGCTGCTCCTCAGTACAGTCAATCTATCTTTCAGGCCTCCACGCATTAAAATCGTCGTCAAATATTCCAGTATCTGTATGGACAATTCAGGCATTGGTACCTACTATCGTAACGGCCTGTATGTACTTCCCGCATATTGCAGCCCCTTCGTTTGGAACAGCTCGTTCAAGGTGCAAGCCAACCTGGGCGTGAATCTTTTGTGCGTCCACGAGGCAAGCATTGAGATAGTGTAGGCCTCGAGTCTCTTTCCACGTCGGAGGCTTTGAGGGGAGACATGCTCTATGGTCGCTGCAATGTCTGATTTGAAGATTTGCAAAGTGACAGGATTTTCGAGCAAGTATTAGAATGAGGGACGAAGAATTGTGGCTGTGGTGTCACTGTCTGCAGTAAAGTTTCTAGAAATTCGCGAGAAAAGTGTAAATGGAGGGGTCCCTGGATTTTGGGGTTGACTTGCGGGAAATCTTGACAAGAGATCTCGACTTTCAACCGCACTCGTGTTTTGCTCTTCTCTAGTTCTTCTTTATTATGTCCGAGCCATGGAAAGCTTCGCGATTGTGGACACCGGCTTTGGGCGGAGTTTGAATAGGAGAGGATTGATACGAAGGAGGGTAGATATTTATCGACGACATCCGCTTAACAAGATAAACTCTCTCAAACTGTGACAAGATTTCCGCCATTATTTCTTCAACACATTTTTCCTGCTCAACAAATCTATAAGGCTGAGGGAAGGCCGACTCCACCAGAGTGTCAAAAACAAAAAAAGTGAAGCCAAGGGATAAGTCACGTTACTGCGAATGTCCATCTTCTGCAGAAAACTTTTGGATTCGATCGGCACAAAACTCGATGCCGAAATCGATAAATCTTCCGAAGTTACCCATATTACTCATCGAATAAACATTAGAAATGGGCCGCTTGAGAGTGAAGTGAGGACTGCTCTCCTTGGCAGACATCAAACCTGGTATAACCTTCCTGTCATTACGAGGTAAAATGTCGCTACAAGGTAAAATGTCGCTACAAAAGGCGGACTATAACATGGCCAGAAGGACGATAACCCAATAGTGATAATACTGCGAATGAATACTTCGGAGAAGGTGTCATAACAGTTGTATATACGAACCCTCTTCGCCGGACTACCAACAGACACAACACCTGGACTAAATCGTGCTAAATTTCCGTACTTTTATGTGAGGCGATATGTTTCTCATGTACATCCTTACTCCAAACTCAGTGCGTACGGGGGACGCTGGAGAACGAAGCAGTAAAGGGACCAGGAATTTGATATAGTCTGTTATTGATCCTTGATGCAACAGCAGAACTACGTCTAATATGCTTCGGCTCGTGAGAGACATTGTAATAAATGTGCCTACACTGAACAATGGCCAGAATCATCAACTTCACGAGACAAAGTGTGCACCCATTCCAATATAATTCTAACTTTGAACTGCAATTATATGAGCAAACGGCCAATTTCCTAGAATATGACGTTGAAACATCAGCCGAAATTTATGAAGCACGACTTATTCAAACCGCACCTTGTGCACCCTGTGAAATGTGCTGATGTGCATATGTGGACCACAAGAAGTTAGAGTCGGACGTTTGGTATAATTTGCATTGCTGCCTTTCCAGAGAGTATACCGTAACCCTCATTAATGAATGCAGACTGACGGTCGTATTCATGTTGAGGTTCTTCCATGCTCGACTACGCGATCTCGAGAGTTAGTAAGCGCTATATGCTCATGAAAGCAGATCCCAGCTTATCCTTTTGACAGCATCAAGCGCAGCCAAGACAAGAGTCCTCTTTGACGTTTATTTTGGCGGGGTTATGCATTTTTAAACAGTAGCTAGGGCGGAAGGGTAGCTAGTAAGTAATCGAGGTAGTTAAGCAATCTATTATTGTTGCTAGCGATCGTTAGGTCCCGGTAGTCAATACACTAATAGGCGGACTAATTTCTAAAGTGACACTCGATGGGGTGGGTGATAAGGATTATAGACTACTCGAGTAATGAGCGTGTTGATATAAATATAAATATGTATATATATATAAATACATGTATAAACTTATATATAAATATAACCTACTCGAGTATCCTAGATTAAACAATTAGACATCTCGAACAATAGAAGCCAGAGCTAGAGTTCCTCGACCGTGACCTACGTACCTGAGTATCTCGATCAGAAGAGCGTCAAATTTCCATGATATCAACGAGTATTGAGGATATATGTACAAAAATACATATAAACAATAAGTTTATTATTATTAAATGTAAATCAATTCAAGGAGTATCTACTCCCCTAATCATGATTGATCCTCTGTACCATGATTCTTATTGTTATGGTGGTTGCACGGAATCCAGTCGCACTTAGTCCCGGTTACTCATAACAGCAACCACATGGGTATGGGTATTTCGTAGATTCCCGAGTATTGCCTTTACATACCTACCTAAGAACTTTAAATCCCTCCAACAACAGAATTGACAACAGAATTATTACGGCTACAAGTGAAAACACCGCATGGTACCCAGATATAACAGCCACACATAGCCATTTGATTGCAACTCGCATCTTTCATCCACAAAATGTCGTTTGGAGGGGACATCGGACTCGACACAACATCGTCGTCCAATGCTGCTGGCAATGGCGGCAACCAGGGCGAGACAATCGGGAGACCTGTCACCCCTCAAGACGCAACCGCAAAAGCAGTTCACGATGTTACAAGCTCGGAGGTGAGTGACTTGTCTAAGGTTCTTCCCTTTGCTAAAGGAAAGCTAAACGTGTCCATGGCGTCAGATTGGAATATCAACCTTGTTAACTCGACTGAAACAAAGTATTGCTTCCGCAAAGGTATTTCCCCGACTCTCAATGCCTGCATGGATATAAAGTTGACTCTGCGGGATAGGAATTCGCACTTTTCCTCAAGAAAAGGTCCATTATGGAAGAGGAACATTCGAACGGTTTAAAAAAGCTGTGTAAGGCAACTGGAGATAATATTCGCAGACCAGAGCATCGGCACGGATCGTTTCTACAGTCATACGAAGAGGTCCTGATTATACACGAGCGAATGGCCGAGAATGGGGCTCAATTTGGCGTATCTCTACATCAGATGCATGATGATCTTATTGAAATGGCTTCGAATATAGAGAAGGGCAGAAAGCATTGGAAGAATACTGGGTTGGCAGCAGAACAACGTGCTGCCGATACCGAAGCTGCCATGAAGAAGTCGAAGGCGAAGTACGACTCTCTGGCAGACGAGTATGACAGAGCCCGCACTGGAGACAGGCAACCGGGAAAGATATTTGGCCTCAAAGGTCCCAAATCGGCAGCGCAACATGAAGAAGACCTTCTCCGGAAAGTCCAGGCTGCCGATGCGGATTATGCGTCCAAGGTACAGGCTGCGCAAAGTCAACGAGCTGAGCTCTGGTCGAAATCAAGACCCGAGGCTGTGAAAGCTCTAGAAGATCTCATTCAGGAATGCGACTCTGCATTGACATTGCAGATGCAGAAATTTGGTAAGGCACGAGAGCTCAGCTACACTACACATGATACTAATTGTATTGAACAGCATCCTTTAACGAAAAGCTACTTCTAAGCAACGGCCTGAACATAAGCCCCATCAAAGGAAAAGAGCAAGGGACCTCAAATCGTAGTCTCCGTGAAGTTGTTCATGCAATTGATAATGTTAAAGACCTGAGCAACTACATCAGTAGCTTCGCCGGTAACATGCAATCCCGGATAACGGAAATCAAGTATGAGCGTAATCCGGTTAGCTATGAAGATTCCTAATTTCATTGATACAGGCCCGGCTGATTTTAATACAGGTTTTGCAGCCGGCACCGAATATCGCCCAGCGACAATCAGATCCCAATGCTCTGCAAGCTCGACAAGGACCCGTAATACCACCACAGCCATCTCACCAGGTTCATATGAGCCAACCTTTCAATCAAAGCAGTCCCCCAACTCACCAGCGCGAAAGAAGCTTTAGTCATGGCCCATCCCTTTCGCAACACATCGTTGCACCTATTATGTCACCCACTAACCCAGTATCTACCTCTCCCGACTTCAACACCTGGTCACCTCGTGCAGATGGACCTCCCCAGATTTCAACCTTGCCATTCCAGCCACAACCTCAAAACGAGACAATAGTACAACAGACACCGCAAAATCCCACAACAAATGCACCAGTGTCTCATGGCCCATCCTCGGCACCATTATTCGGACCAGGATCGGCTCCAACGGCAGGAACCAACACTCATCTAGCACCTTTGAAACCAGTGTTTGGTCTCAGCCTCGAGGAGCTCTTTGAGAGAGATGGCTCTGCTGTTCCAATGATTGTCTACCAGTGTATCCAAGCAGTCGACCTCTTTGGACTCGAGGTTGAAGGGATATACCGGTTATCTGGTACCGCGTCTCATATAATGAAGATCAAGGCAATGTTCGATAACGGCAAGTTGGGCAATTCGATTGGTTGTTTGAGGCAATTTTGCTAACGATCCGCAGACGCATCTAAGGTGGACTTCCGTAATCCGGAAAGCTTCTTTCACGATGTCAATAGTGTGGCTGGTCTTCTAAAGCAGTTTTTTCGCGAACTCCCAGACCCTTTATTGACTATCGCGCAATACCCTGCATTTATTGAGGCCGCAAGTAAGTTATCTTTTAAATGTACTCATTTGACTATTTCCCTACTAACATAAGCACAGAACATGACGATGAGATAGTCCGTCGCGACTCTCTACATGCCATAATCAATGGCCTTCCTGATCCTAATTATGCTACCCTTCGTGCCTTAACTTTACATTTAAACAGGGTACAGGAGAGTTCGGCATCTAATAGGATGACTGCAAGCAACTTGGCCATAGTCTTTGGCCCTACACTCATGGGCGCTAATTCGGGACCGAACATGCAAGACGCTGGGTGGCAGGTTCGTGTCGTTGACACCATTTTGAAAAACACTTATCAGATATTTGACGATGACTGAGGCGAAGAAGACGAGGTTCGATTGATTTAAGGAGTCTTTAACGAGATACCATAGCCTCTCATACTATGAACCTACCTTTGGAACAGAAACAAGGCTAGGGATCCTTAGCATCAAGTCTCTATGTACCGACAAGGCATTTTATAAAGTACATGCCACTGTATTTGAAATGCTATTATTGTAAGGCACGGGCCCATTAACGAGTATTTACAGTCTATCAAGCGATTTTATGTCAGGGGGTGGTCTGCATCACGATCATTTTCGTAGGGTCATATGCTCAGCTCTGATGCCAATATCGGTACAACGGTTGAATCAAAAGGGTATCAAGGTTTCTATGCCCGCTGATTTTGGATTATTAGAAGATCATGCAGGGCGTGATCTTTCAGGTCACTGAAGACATATCTTGAAAACAGTGAAGGGTAGTTCTAATTGAATACATTATTGATATAAAATAAGCTCCTCATGTGTCTACCATGTGGTATAATCGACTGTGATTTGTGATAAAATTATAAATAGAGCTGACCCTCAATTGACTCCTTTCCTACTCGCAAACAGTGTCAAACTGAGACTCGTGTCATTCTCTCCCATGTTAGCACTTGGTTCTCCTAGCATCTCCCAGCGTTTCATTGTGAAAGGAAATGACTGGCGGCACGATTCCTTTGTGTGATCTGTGTTTGTATTACTGCTATTCCTTCCAGCAGTTGTAGATTTTGAGCCGGATTGATAAATGTGCAGCCAGTCAGATGGTGGCGCCACAATACTGTAAATATAGCTAGTAATTGGGTTCGAGGCTGTATCTCGGAAGTTTCGACTGCATTGCTGACGAATGTCGTCAGGGAGGACATCTACCATATTTAGAATAAGGTCGAAACACTGCTGTAGTGGTAGATGTTGGGTTTTTGTGTTAGCTTTGAAACGATACAAATCCAAAAAGATTGCTGTCAAAAATAGAATTGCTCTTCCCCGATGTTCATGTCCGACTTTCGATGGTTCTAATGCTACTGTTTGCGAGGTTGCAAAAGATAACAGTAATGGTAGCCACTTCGTAAGGTATGTAATCTTGCAACTGTTTGGCTGTGCGCTGGCAAAACATTGCGAGGCGTTGTTCAGTAAAGTCACAATTTCCGGAAAGCAACTTTGCGAACTATGTGAGGTGTTGGCTTTCTCAGTATATATCTTGTCTATTGTCAAATCGAGTATAGCCATCAAGCTTTCTGCTTTCGACAATTGGTGCTCTTCTTCCAAGATATCATAATAGCCCGATGCTTTGGCAGCATGAAAGAGCCGAAGCAATTGGTTTTCAGCACCACGTCGTAAATGATTCACGGCGGTCAAATCCAATGACGGTACGATGCAAGCCCATGTCGTACCTCCCGCCATTATAGCAGACTCAACGGCACGATCAAGGTCGTCGAGCGGAGGAGGGACCATGTTCCGCGGAGTGGCTTGGGAAACCTTTCCTGAGCGAAAGGTGGAGGCTACCTTGAGTTGGCAAAATGGAAGATTGAGATAATTCGCAGATCTCAATGCATCGCCCACTGAAATATTAGATGCATCTATTTGATACGTAGGCACAAGAAGCTTGTTGATCGAGGCACTCAATGATTTTGAAGCTTCTTGGCTAGCAGTTCCTGATGACAAAGGGTGCACTATGATTTTGCCGATCATGTCACCACCAACCAAGACTAGTGTCTGAAGTAAGTCATGCATGGCTGAGCTACCTAAGATATTCAAAGTATTAAAATGCATGTCGTGGGCAGCTGCCGAGCACGCCTCGATAGCTGAGCGGATAACAGCTAATGTTAGTTCAGGGTTGTCAATTGGCATACGACTTTGCACAATCCGGAAGCGATATGCTTCGTCTGATGTCAAGATCTCCGGCAGGCTGAGTGGGGTCGCAATTAGAGCCAGTAGTTCCATAGATACTATCGTGCTCACATTCTGTGTTGAGTTGGGATCGTCCTTTTCACTCTTTAAGCTGGCATTAACCAGATCTTTCATGGAAAGGCAACCCAGTCCTATCATTGGGCCCCAAATTTTCACCATGCTGGGTCGATGTTCCGACTTCTGAATATAGGACAGCCAGCTAGCCATCAATAAATCAAATGACTGAGGATTGAAACCTCTTAAGGTTGTCAACAATGATACACACTTTCGTTGCTGTTCTGGTGACTTATCCAATGAGATCGATAAATGATGAGTTACTCTTTGGAAAAGCCGGTCCATGGTTCCTCGATCGATGCTTGTACCATTAGCAAGAAGCTTCTCGATTTCGTCTACGAACTCGGCCTCGTTGCTTTGTGATCCACCTGCCATATGATCTGATACCGGAGAACAAGCGTCGGCGACACACTTTCTATCACTCAGAGCAAGTTGGCGAGCGAGTTGCGCGGTAAGCAGTTGGTGCTCGGGCATTCTGAATGAAAGGTCTAACAAGGACCCCAGAATAACTCGTGGCATAATGTCGCGATCATCTGCAAACGAGCGTGCACGATTAACAAGGACATCAAACAGGTCCTTAATTGCTCCGATCCCAGCAAATACCTCGGCGTGCATGTTAAGTGTATCGGCGCACGAAGAGATAGTTTGAGGATCAGCTGAGGCTGTGGAAATCTTTATCACTTCGGCGAGCATAGTGAAATCATCTACAAATTCCAGGAAGTCTCGCACCATGCCAAACGCAGCCGCCGTGAGTCCACAAGTATCATGAGCTGCGGGTGATGGATTTCCCCATTGATTTAATGGTTTGCTTGACGGTAACATCTGTAGTTCAACTTCGCGAAGAAGCCAAGACCCAATGTGGGATTTGCTTGTGCGGTTGAGCGATTGGATATCATCTAAGCCCTTGAAGTCCTGGTTTACTTGAGAAAATCGCCGTTCTGCAGCTGTTGGCATCATTCGGAAGGCGTCGCTTATATTAGAAATGCTAGCCGCTACTTTGCGATCCTCAGTGTCTATTGGGTATTCGGCACGATAAAGTAAAGACCTGCGCAACCCAACCATTTCTTCGCTCAAGTTTTGGATTGGAAGTTCTGCAAGAAGTCTCGTTCCACAAGGGCCGCCTGGTGCCAGGTCGGAATGATCGTGTATACCACCACGGCTGATTAGCCACTGAAGATATGTCGGGATACAAAAGTCGTTCGATCTCGCTAGCTCGGAAACGAGGTGATAAAACGAAGCCTTATTACGCCCAATTTCGCAAGCACTAGAGTCAAGGAACGATAGTGTGGCCGCAGTGGTATCTGCGCCCAGCCTTCTCCAAGCTCGTATAATGCGAGCACCAATGAATACTTTCGCATGCCCAGGCCTATAACATGATGTCGACCAATCCAAAATTGCATGAACAAGAGCCGTCTTGTCATCATCAAGTTGCCAGCAGATATCTATGATATCGGGTGTGAACAAGGTAAAAAGTGACTTGTCTAGTATATTGAAAAGGCGTTGTTGAGGAGGATGCTGGGCTTCAGGAGCTAGAGTAGTGAGTCGCATATTGCGGCGATTAATCTCATCCCAGACAGACATGGGAAGTTCGTCTGAGTAGCTGAGGTAAGCCTGTAGGACTTCCCTGTGCTTGGACCAAATCTCAGGAGATACAAAGTTGTCCGGATTTGAAGTCATCAATTTAGTTAGAAGTATGCGCAAACGACCAATCAAAGGTCCCAATATATCAGCATCTGGATGTTTGATTGTCTTAGGGAAAATACTGTCAGCTGTGTGAGGGGAAATTGAATGATGATGCCATACCTCCGAAAACCTATTCAACAAAACAGTTGTGAATCGTCGCCCGAACCTCCGATACTTCAAAATATCCTCCCAATACATTTGGGCAATCAATAGCCACATTGGTAATTTTGCTTGAGAAGTCGTCTCTAGGGAAGATAATATCCAATCTATGTAATGCTCGCGATCCAAAAGACATTCAGCATGAAAGTGAGCTGCCAAACGAATCCTGTCATGCTCGTAAGTGAATGCGCAAGGACAGGATGAGAGCTGTACTTACGCATAATAGATCTTGCGACGAAAGTCCTTTTCTCCACACGACCCAATAATGTTTTCCAACACTTGTTCAACAGAAACCGTGAAATCTCGCACCCATTTCGCTTCTCCTCCCATAGCGAAGGCACCACCTGCACCTTTTCTCTTGAAAGACCGCAGTTCATTTGCACCAACACATTTGGCTAACCAGACAGCCCGCTCGATGGGAATGTTTTTATTGAGAGCGTGTTCCAAGAGCACTTTACCCCTAATTCCATGAGGAATCGATCGACTAAGGCGACGGAGTGATATGGTCGGGTTAGCTAAATCTTTGAGCCATATCTCTCTCTTTGTATCCGTAACCGTTACGCGCGGCGGAGGCTTGAAGGTTGAGTCGGCTGTGATATTTCCATGGGCCCTTCGCTGAGCTAGAACGCTTGTAAATAACGAGGATAACGTTTGCAGACCACTTTTGTGTTTTAAAGATGGGTATATGGAGGCCTTTGCGGAACCTGTCTCGTTCTGTGACATTTGCGACTTGTCGAAGAAGCCCTGGCGGATGACCGGTTCGGAGAATTGATCTTCGGCGTGATTACCGTTCCACGGAAAGAAATCTGCATGACCTATTGAGAGGTTAAAAGAGATATCATGGCATTGGGATATTGCCCAATCATGGCTGGACTTACCATTCGGTGAATAAGAAGGCGCGGCCAAAGGAACCTCTAAAACAAAAGGCTTTGGGCGAGCATCTCTCTTTCCGGTAGGCGCAATCGACGGGCTCGGCCTGTCAAGAGAAGGGGGAGGATGTTTCCCAGGCCTGACAGGGAAAGCAAATGGCTTCGCAGGTGTCTGGCTGTGGTTTTGATCGGATGGTAAGATGGATTTTGAAGCTCTCATGCGAAGTACATCGGAATGAAGTTGCGGCCGACCGCGCGGAGGCAAAAACTGCCTATTTGATGTTGAGTTTGAAGGAACCAAGCTTGATGCATCTGCCTGAACAGAGCTTCTCGATTCATTTGAAATTTCCTGCTTCAAGCGCGACCCTCCTGCTCTCGAGGTTTGCCCATAACGGGCCGATGTAGAATCCGGCACATCAAGCGTCAAGTCTATGAGCGCTTCATTGTGTCTTCGAGTAGGGGAAGTAGATGATAAGCTCCTCTGAGGAGAGGGCCTCGAGGTAATATTTGAATTCAATGACCTTTGCGACTGTCGTTGGGCTTGTGACCCAACGAGGGGTTTTGTGGTCATGATTGCGCCATTCCGTGGCCGACGACTGCGACTTTAATATAATCAGAATCCAATGATGAACAGACTGCGCAAGTGATGTATGAGATATGTAAAACGTACAGAGAGATTGTACGCCTATGTTTGAGTTACCAGGACCCAAAAGTGATTGAATTGGGTTGAAAATCGCCGCAGGAGATTTGATGATTAGATGATGTGATAGGGTATTGGTACGTCGCACAGGCGCAGTTTCTCTCTTGGTAGAAGCTAAGGCTATTATCGTGTCAAAGCAACGATGGGTGTGAAAGTATCGTGTCGTGTTGTATTGTATTATGCTTAATTATATCGTACACGCGAGAATGGTATATGTATTGTATGAATGAAGATATACAGCTGAGAAGGATGGTCGGAAAGAATGTGTTTAGATGAGGCGAGGTGGGTGTGAGCGGAACTTAGAGAGAGGCAGACCAGACAGATAGATACAGAGACCCAAAAAGTCAAAAAGTGATCGTGTACGGCCCGTGTTCGTAGTTCGGTACCCCAGGTTGGTCGAGCCAATTCCATCTAGGACAGGTAAGATCTTACCCATGTGCATACCTAGTACCCAGCTTCTAGCTTCACATGAAATGACAAACTTATAGAGCACAGTCTCTCATACTATCTCGAACTCAAAATCTGCTAGACTTCATCAATTACATTGTGCAAACAAGCATCCAGATATATTACACATTGTTCATCATATCAACCATACGATCATCCCGTTCAGCAAACATGGCGGCCAGAAAGGACATGCGAAGAGGTGATCTCAGTATGTATTTATTTGTTTACTGCCAATTCTTGCTATACATCTGATATATGTAGCTTATCTTGTATTAAAGTACTGACGGTCTCTCGCCTCAAGTTATTCCCTATCAGGTTCCAGCTGCAAAGGAATCTCCCAGCGATTTCGGTGGCACACTAGGTAGCACTCTGCCAATGGCAGCAATGTTCACTCGCAACAAGCTCATCGGATGGTACGTCAATACAATGGATGGGATTTATATCCATCTCTATGTCGAAGATGATGTAGGAGGATAAATGCTGATTTATAAAAGGGCTTCGGTTCTTTTCGCCATTCAAAATTGGTTAGGCGAATCTCCAGAGACGAGAAAGACCTCCTCCCAGCCGGCATACTTCTCGGTGGGAATGTCACGTAAGATATATATGCTCTCTCACTTCCACATAAGCAACCCATGCTAATCTACTTGTGCTGCAGTGATGGCCCTCGTTATCGTAAGTTTATTCACAAATTCATCATGGAGGTGACACTTGGCTAATTTACGCTCCCCAGACTTATCTTCCAATGTTTCTCCCTCCACCTCCTACTGCTCCAGTAGCCCAATCGGCATAATGGTCGCATATTACGAATGAATCACAGAAGCAACTAATGTATGGACGATAACTGGTTGCATGGACAGAAGCGCTCATAGGGTGGAGCTCTTTTCGAGAACTTGTCGCATATAGTGTGCATTCGCAGAACGGAGACAAGAATGGGAACGGTGATGTCTATAATGAATGGGGAACAGACGAGGATAGATTAGCATGAATGGGCTTGAGAGGAAGCCTGACATTGTAGTCAATGGCGACTTCATCAAGTAATAATTAACATATTGGTATTGGAGCAAAAGTTGAAGCACTGGTAGGTGGTAAACAAGCAAAGTATACTATTTGCTTGTACATATAATCGACATGGACTAATTCCAATCTATTTCCTTTTTGCAAGTGTAGGAGTGTTTGTAGGAGAGCGATTGCATGAAGCTGCTGTGAAGTTGAATCGTTATATCTATTGTATATTGTATAGGAAGGAGTAAGTGAAACTGTGAAATCTTACAATGTTCAACGGATACGCAGGTAGGTGGTAGTATCTTACAATAGAGACAATACAGAGTCAAATTTTGGAATTTGGTTATAGTTATCTGATAGGGAAATACCTACCTAGATGCATACCTCGATACTTCGTACCATAGAGCTGACATGGTGATACGGTATCGACTATTCACCAGATAACATTTGGTTCCTCGTAGCTTCACAACTACAGGTGCTTATCTCTCTCTATTTACTACTGGTCTCTGCGATAGCTCGAGGGTGTACTTCATCCACTTGAGAAGACAATACCGAGTACGGCGATGCTGACTAATTACAGGACCCCTGATTAAACTCAAAAGCGGCAGTGATCACTCACCAATTATTTACCATTTTGGAAAGAGTCATTGGAGAAGAAGTGTCATTTGGATGTCTCTTTTTCACACTAAACTTGCCACTTTAACTGTATTTGTACAACACTTACCCAATTCAATCATTGAGCTTCGCCCCGCCTCTCTTGCCACAAATCACACAACTCCCCCCCGTTTAATTTAAACAACAAAACCGACCGCCTTTCTTACATTACAACACTACATAACCCTTCCAAAACTACCAATATCTAAATCACCCCACCTCGAACTCGAACTCGAAATCAAATCCATTTACATCCCTTCACAAAGCCTATATCCTTTCCATCAACTTTATCAAATAGTATCTCAGTCCCACAGATACCAGGCACACTCGAGTTTATGTCCATCGAAAATCTCAAGACGATCGGTATGCGCCCTTCCTCTCCCCCCCTTTTACTCTCAGCTTGGGGAAGTAGACATCACGAGAAGACTCCCGCGCATTCATCTTCATCCACATACCTACAACTGATGATCCCCAAAATCATCTTTGATCGCCCTTGGTGCTTTTACTAACCATCTCTTATAGACTCCTTCGCTGAAGCCGATGCCGCCGGAGATCCAGGACCAGACCAAGGCTCAGGGGAGACAAAGTCGTCGTTGAACGCGAACGGTTCCTCCCCTATCGCAACATCCAAGCCAGCAAAGTCCGCAAAGGCTGCTCCTGGTGGAACTCAAATTGAGAACTTGAAAGTCTTTGGTGAGGAAATGAATCTATATTATCGTGGCACATGTCACTGTCGAATGTCGATGAAACCAATCACATCTCAGCTTGGCTTGTTTGCTCGTTACATGATTTCTTTTAGTATAAGTTCTAACAATGGCGCGAATCTAGATCCTTTCGCCGAAGCCGACGAAGAACCCGGAGACCAAAAGGCCGCAGAATATATCCATATTCGTATCCAACGTATGTCAAGCTCATTTCACACCCCTTGAAACCAGGTCAAAAGGATCAAGGGAGGCTTGCATATTGATCACTAACAATAATAATTACAGAGCGTAATGGACGTAAGACTTTGACCACCGTTCAAGGACTTCCAAAGAAATTCGACCAGAAGAAAATTCTTAAGGTTATCAAGAAGAAGTTCGGTAAGTCTCATCATAGAAGATAAACGGCGAGGTATCAGGTACTAATTTCGCATGTAATAGCTTGCAATGGCACAATTGTCAACGATGTCATCATGGGTGACGTGATCCAGCTTCAAGGAGACCAGCGCAAAGATGTGCAAGATTTCCTCACTGGTAAAGATGGCTTAGAGCTTGATGCCAAGACCATCAAGGTAAGATATTAACGCACACGACTTGTCAACCCTTCTAATCAGATTCTACTTTAGGTCCACGGTTTCTAAAATCGTCAGTCACACGTTACGAGCCATCGCAGCTTTGTAAGCTCCTATCACCATAGATGGTTGCCTGCATGCTCAATACATACCATCGCTGCGAAAGACTCTATAAACATGTCGGCGAGATATTCCCAATCATCCCCCGCATTCAACACAGAAATCGCTGGGCGGTAATAAGGGAGGGCTTTGCACACGAATGTTCCAACTTTGCTATTCTTTATCATAGCGGAGTCTTCATTCTCTTTCTTTTCACGCTATCCAGATCAGAATGCTCAGTGCACCTGACTGTAAATTTTATCCGATATGCCTAATTGGCATAGTAAAGATATCAATTCATAAAGGCATATGGGCCCATTATAGTCTCCGTTCTTCATTTGAGTTGCTTGCCTGTGAATAGTGACTATTATTTCTATTGAATGTCTTATACTATACTATCAAGTTCAACCCTATCTTGACATACCCCCAGATCTCTTCCATGTGCAGAATCAAGGGCAGCGACGGAAGGTCCGTCCTTGAAAGGTACAATTGAGATAATAAACTGACCATGCTAATGAAACTTGCAATCGAAAAGACGGAAATTGATAAGGAAGTCTCCTTCCGTATCGCAAGTCGTGGATGAGTCAAGTGGTAGAGAAATGTTAGTGTCTGTATTATGGTCAGAAAACACGGAAGAGTATCAAGTGACGGCACGTACACTAGCTATACAAATCCAAGCAGGAAGAAGTAAGCGTGGATCTCCTGAACCCCCTGATAGATATAGGATCCACGATGTGGTGTATGCGTTTATCAAGTTGATGGTGAGCAGACGGACAATCGTTGCTGGGTGACAGTCAGTCGAGGCTTTCCATCGTGTTTATGAAAGTACCCATACCTTGAGGGGTGTAGTTGAGTAACCTGATATGTTACGTCTTTAGTTATTTGATATGTTCTAGCTTCGGGTCGTGACTTTACGGAATAAGCGGTGTTGGAAGATTTTACATACCATCTAGACATTAAGCAGTCCGTAAAGAAGAAGGCAAGATAAGCGGATGAGAAACACTTTCGAGCGAATTAGCATTTGTTTTACTTTGGCATACAATATCTTCTGTCACAGATTGACAGGTTTTCGAGTTGTCTTGAGAAAATTGTCCATACCCACTGATATCAAAAGTTAGCACTGAAACGACGACGGCACCGTACCTTTCTTTCCGTAAGATAGAAGATTTGCTCACCAGAACAGCCAAGAAGACTTCAATAACTCTAAATCTTTTTTCGATAGTCCACTCTGCTTCTACAGCATTCATTTCATCCCACAGCAACTCTCTCATAAAAGTCAACGCACATCGTAACCCCCACCAGATCGCCGGAGCGATACTAAGCAATCGACAAAAGAGGAGCGGGAAATGCCAAACTCTAGCTACGCCAAGAAGTACGGCGACACGAGGATGTAAGACGGAAGTTTTGCCTTCTGGGTCGGCGGGGTGCAGGTTCGGTTTGTAGGGAGGAGTAGATATGATGGTAGGTGGAATTTCAGAGGGGGACGCAGGAAAAGGGGCTTGGTGCGAACGACGCCGGGTGGAAGCCAGAAGGAGGGTGTTTACGGCATATGCTGCCGCTTTGCAATAGCTGGGAATGCAAGATGTACTTGGGTGAGGGGTTTCCTACTGGAATCTTATGTCAGTGGATGAGACAAGGTATGCGCGGCTAGTTTGGGCAAAACAAATCAAGATTTCGTACTCCAAAGACGATTGGGAAAAATAGTAGCAATTAGCAGAATAGCCTAAATTCTTTTCAAAATCAATGGTAGTTGGAAGTATAGGTAGGTACCCAAGTAGCTTCTTCCAAGAAAGTATTACGAGCAAGCAAGGCCATCCAATTTCACGTCTTGTTCAGCCTTGTCAATCTGTCTTCCCAAGACGCACAGCCACATTCAGCCACCAAGGCTATCGGAATATTCTCTTGTTATCAAAAAAGTTACAGCGTTTTGACGGAATGAGGGGTGTAATCTTTACGAGAAACCTCCCACGCAGCTTTCTGCTTTTTGTCTCTCCCCCTTCGAATTGATACGGCTTCGATGGCTCAAGTTGTCTGCAGACATGTCTTCCCTACCCCTCGGAGTCCTTTCTCCCTCTCCAACCCTCGATACTTTTCCATCATAACCCCCCGACAAGCATCTCCCGCCAATCCTGCACAGCACCCCGATCGTAGAATGCGCATGCAAGCTAATGGGGGGACGCGAATGGCAACCGATGTCGGCCTTCTACCTAGTACGTCCGTCTCAATTGACTCCTGCGCCTCTCGAACTCCCGAGCTAATGAAATCACAGATACTTTTATAGCAGCTAGCAGCCCTTCTCTGTTCAAACACCCCAAAGGACTTTTGACATTCCAATGGAAGAGATTCAAGACCCGATTTTGGGATACCGTCGCTACCGTTGCATTTAAATGGATGTCTCCCAAAACCGGGCGTGTACGAAGAAAGGTCCAACTGAAGCGTGGTTCGATAGTCCCCGCAGCCGAAGCTCTGTACAGGGAAATGTACCAAAATTTCGCCGCTGGAGACGTTGGGCGCTTGCGCAGAATGTGCGCCGATGGACTCTTCGAGAGTTTTGCCCAGCGCATAGCTTCGAGGCCACGGGGGCAAAAGGTTACATGGAACCTTGTGAAGATGAACCGAAGACCTAAGATAATGTCGACCAAGGCCGTCATGATACCCGGAGGCGATGGCAATGTGATACGACAAGCAGTGGTCAGGATTTCAAGTAGACAACAGATGACATTGAGGGATAACAGAGGAAAAGAGCTGCCGGGGAGCAGTGAGAAGGATATCGTAGAGTATGTGGTTGTGCAGAAGATTTATAGAAACTGGCAAGATCCAGAATGGCAAGTCTGGGGTACAACGAGGGGTACTACGTTGAAGGATCTAGATGAGTGGGAGAAGATGGCCTAGGAGTGATGGATGGCGATTTGGAGCTGTACAACATGCATCTGCCTCCGTGTAAAATATTGGTGGGGGTTAGCTACTTGTATTGTACATAAATCCCCCCTTTCAGAGTTCTCACAAGCGACTGGAGCACTTGAAATCTCACTCGGGGTGAGTGAGTATGACATGTCATGGCTCGCCACTGAGGTCTGTTGGAGCGACGTGAAAGTTACTTGGAGCTAAGCGTATCGCTCTTATAAAAGAAGCTGTCACGAGGAACTCGAGTACAATCAAGACAGCAGTTCTCTATGAAAATAAGGCGCAAACAGCTGTGAATCCGGGACGGATACGAAATTACTCTAGTACAGCAGAGATCGATCCAGTGGTTCCTATCTCCCAGAATATACCCTTCATAATTCTCTCCGCTCCTCTCTCCCCAATGCACACCCGTCATCCATCCTCTCACAACATCCACACATCCTCCTTCTCAACACCTACCCACCGTTTCTCCGTTCTCTCGGTCAGAAATCATCGTTTACCACCAAAAATTCCCAATGCCTTTCTGTAGCCTTTCAGCCATCCACCCCCCCAGGTATCTCACCCTCTCCGCTAGTGACATGATTCTTTTCTACTCCGCAGCCCAGATTGCCACATCTTTAATCTAATACTACAACATGCTGTAAGCGACTGTTCTGTTCGGCATTTGGATTTGCTAATGATTTGTCAAACGCTCATGGCCTCGGGAATCAATAGCTTTCTGTGTGATACTGTCTACACTTGCCCTAATTATCTTTCAATTCGAGACACAGATGAGGAGTACATAGCCCAGTCATCTGTCCAGAGACCAACTTGCGCAGATCGTGCTGGAAGTCACACAACAGTAAGACGTAATTGTATCGCCTTCATCTGTATGCAAATTCAAAGCAATTAATGAACATCAATTTACATTCTGTGGCATCGTTTGTCTGATATTTCATCATCATGCAGTTATCACTGATCACTATTGCACGCACATAATCACTATAATATCGAGCTTCGTTCACAACGGTAATACTTTTATTTCACTCTACCTAAGCTAAGATGTAGCTGATTGATGGTACATGGTTTGTTCAAATCGAAAAGACTCTATCCTATGTCTATCTTGTCCAAAGGAGCAAGAGAATCAATAGGGAGATGGTCACCATATAAATGGCAGACCAGGAGCCACAATGCTCTTTCATGATTGACTAGTAGATAAGAATCCTGCACAACAGTAGATGAAGCCAAATCCCTGCAAAGATGAAGAAATACCGTAAAACTCCGTGAAATTAGTAGTCATAAACATCAAAACACAACCAGGCTACCACCGGAGGTTATGCCATAAAACCGAGAAAGTAAGAAAAAACACGCTGCCCAAATATCATGAAGATGAACGAGTACCACCGTGGCAGTAACTGCGAATGACAATTCTGATAGAGGGGTTTTGTTAATCGTGGGAAGATTACTCAACAACCGGGGCATGACCACTTGGAGTGGGAGTTGCTGAACGATCATCATGAGCCTTGTTACCAACATTAACAGGTGAATACGGGTAGTATGCTTGTTGAGACGAAGCCAACTGATCAGCTGGTGGGCTTTGCATACCCCAGTATGGAGCTGGTGCATATTGTTGGTATGGAGCATAACTGCAATATGGTGACGGAGCAGCGGGGCTGCCGGTCAAGTCAGTTGCCACTGCTGGGGTTCGCATGCCATATCCAGGACTAGCAGGATAGCCTGGGTAGTATGCTGGTGCTGGCGAGTACGATGTAGCACTACTATAGTAATGGCCTTGACCATCAGTGAAGACAGTTGAGGGAGCAGCATAACCATAGTACGGACTATAAGCAGTGTAACCGTAAGGTGAAGCATAAGCCATTGGAGACATCTGAGCAGATGGGGAGACTTGTTGCTCTACATGTCGATCAACACGAGGAGACTGGAATGATCGGGTGGAAGACAAAGGCTGCGATCTGGAGGATCTACCTCTGCTACCACCATTCTCAGAGTCCTTTTGAGCAACTCGTAGAGACTTTCCGCCGAAAGTAAAACCGTTCTATGGCAATGTTAGCTGGGTTTTTAAAAAGGTAAAAGGCGTCTCTTGCTTACCTTTGCATTGACAGAATTGACAACTGCAATTGGCGACTTGAACTCGACAAAAGCGAAAGCAAACTTCTCTTCTGCTAAAAATGGGGCGGGTCAGTTTGTGGATATTCAGCAAAGAAGGGGGTAGCTCACGTTCAAACTTAGATGCGTTCTCTCGTAGACTGATGTCTTGAATATCACCATAGTGCTCGAAGAGGCCTCGGATTTGTTGCTCCGAAGTACCCAATGGAAGGTTGCCAACGAAAATCGAACGACGATCAACATCATATCTTGCTAAGTATGCCTTGGTAGCATCAACTTCTGCGGCAGGTGGTGACTGCTGAGCAGGTGCTGCAAGGCCTGCAATGGGTTGAAGCTTGTAAAGATCATGGTTGCGGAAAGCCTAGGACCAAGTTAGCGTAAATGCCAAGAGTGTGAAGCATAAAACTTGGACTTACAGATTGAGCATCTTGACCTTCATCGTACATTTCGAACTGAACAATGACGCCTTCATTGAGGTTGAGTGCAGTACGCTCTACGTGAGAAGCAGTGTAACAAAGTTCAATCTTGCCAAAACGCTGGAGAAGATCTCTGGCTTCACTCGGAGTGACGACTGGGCCATACTTGCGTTCAATGAAAAAGAGACCTGAAAAGCGTTAGCACGGACAACTTTATAGAGAACGACCAACTTACGATGTGCCTTGGCCTTTTCGCAGCGACATGGACGGCCTTTGATCAAACGACCTCTACCTTCCTTGATAGCTCTCTCAGCATGTTCTTGCTTCTAGTAATAGTCAGATACAAAGAGAAGAAGCACATCATGATGATTACTCACAGTGTATTGGCAAAATGCGAAAGGCATATGCTTGCCATCACGGCGAATCTTGACGTAGACAGGACCATATTCGCGAAAGACTTGAGTGACAGCCATTTGAAGAGAGTCTTCGTTCTCCGATTGAAGAAGACTGCGAGAGTTTAGTATCAATCACCTAGGAAAAGTGCGAAGACAAAAGAAACACCAAAGAAAAGAAGGTAGAAACTTACTTTGCAACGAAAACACAGCAAGAAGGGGGGTAGACAGCTTGTGCATCCTCAGCCTTGACAACAGTGTATCCACTAAGTCTGTTGCCGGCAGCATCGGTTCCCTCGGAGACGTGCTCTTGGACATGAAAGGAGAGCTTGCGCTTGGTTTCACCGTAGTTGGTGTCAGCAGTACCAGCGTGGTTTGGCTTGGATTTTGATGGTGACAACTCAGAGCTGTTGCTTGAGCTTCTTGAGCGCCAAGGACCATGGATATCTCTCTGAGAATGTCTCGGAGCCTTGGGAGTATGCTGATCATGGTTGCGATGCTTTGAGCCATTCTTGCTTGGTGATTGAAATGGATCATCAGCATTACTCTGAGAGCCATTGCGAACAAATGGTGGCGAGTAACTGGAAATGTTAGTAGATGAAGAATTAGAAGGCATGTTAGTTTGGGGACTTACAGGTTGGAGTTTCTGGAACCACTGGTAGAATGGTGACCAGAAGATCTGACATTGTCACCAGCATCACTATGATCATCAATGCTAAGATGAGCAACGTTGGTAAGAAGTGCTCCTTTGAGAAAATGTTAGCAAGAGTACGTGAATGAATAGACCAAGATGAGAGGGGTTTGAAGACGATAAAGAACAACGTCAGGATGGCAGATATAAATGAAAACAAAGTATACAAACAAAGCGTGTATATGTTTCATGTAATTCGGCAACCCTTTTGAGCAAAGACATATTGCATGCACTCATGATGGTGCGAATTGTGGTATGAAAGCATGAAGGGGAGGATGGTGTCTTGCAAAAGTGAAAAAATGCATAGTGCGACATTGAAGAAACATGTTTGATGAAGGGGAAGAGAGTAAAAAAGGAGGCGAGAGGGGAGAAGATACACGTACCATCATTGTCCGGAGTCAAAGGAATACCAGAATCACTGGCAGCAGAACTACCGTATGTACTAGCAGGCGACGGCTCAATCTGAGCAGAGAGTGCAGAATGCGGACCAGAAGCATCGTAACTTGAACCGGAGGTAGATGAGGTTGAGCGCATACCAAAGGCATGGCCACCACCAGTTGAGGAGGGAGTAGCAGGCGACATGATTAAATGGAGCTTGGATACCGAGAAGAAGAAAGTGTAGAAATTATGAATTGAAATGTAAAAGTATGACAAGCGTTGTGCAGATGTAGCTTAACAAATGTGCTCTGTTACGGTCAACAGGCCGGATGGAAATTGTACAGAAATCGGCGAAAGGGGAAGGAGAAAAGAGTAAAGGACGAAAGAGGATTGTCGGAAGGAAGAAGAGATGAAGAGATGAAGAGATGAAGAGATGAAGAGATGAAGAGAGATTGTATGGAAAGAGTCGAGATGGAGGAGAAAACAAGAGAAAAGGGGGGAAACAATGGTGGTATATGTGGAAAAAGTGTGTTGTTTGTGGGAAGAGGAAAGTATCAACAGATTCACATCTGAAGCTTTATTTATATTGGATTTCTAGAAAGTGCGATGGTCTACAATTAAGCGGATACAAGTACCTGGATAGATCAATCATGGATAAAACGGCCCGAGTTGGTATGGAAGGAAAGAGTGAGAAGGACGAAGAGGGTGAAGAGGGCGGAAAAGGCGAGACGGGAATGACACGGAAATATAGGTCCCAGGGAATCCTTGAAAGGGGAAGGAACGATCAGTCGGGAATAAATATGGGTGAGGAGGGAGTGAGTGAGGATGGAATGAGTGAGGAGGAAGTGATGAGGAAGTGAGGAGGAAGTGAGGACTGAGTGTGGAGTTCCTTCCTTCCTACCTAGTACCTATCTACCTACTTGGTATCTACATAGTACCTACCTAGTACATCCATACATCTACCTAGGTAGTAAGCAGGCCCATAAAGAAAGACACAGATACATCAACGCATAGAAACTCAGGCACCCAGAAACCCAGACTTAATCCAAAGGATTCATTCCTCCCTACACTTACTTTGACTGATCATTGGTCCAATAAATCATTCTTCAGCTGGATCTCATAGTACATTGATGATACCGGAGCGACTTGAGTCCCTTATAGGTACGGATGTGACGGTAGTTCCTAAGTTTCCTTTCCTTTCAAATGGACTGCTAAATAAGACTGGAATGTATACTTCTCAACAGATGATTAATTGGTCCTGTACTGGTATTGATATTGATATTGATGTTGATGCTGATAATGATAACGATGACAATGACAATGACAATGTCTTAAAAAGAAGATTGAGGTCTCTTATACATACTAGGTACCGAGTAGATATCTACCTAGATATGCAACCCCCATACTCTTTTCTTTTCTCATATCGATGAGCAAATGTCACTTGATATATTTTGACATTGAATTGATCTCCCATAGTGACATTGGTATAATAGTCGGAAGCTCTTATAGGAAATCCATTCCCAATCCTCTTCTAACATTCTTACTACTCTCAGTTCCTCACCTATCCAACTAAGTAGATCAAACAATAATTCAATCATTCCATTTTGACAAATAACTCATAAATATCTACTTGTACGTAGCAAGTTCATATATACCATGAAATACTGAGGCTCTTCATCTTCATGAGGAAGTGGTTCCGTCTAAATGCGGGGCTCGATTCCGCGGGGAAAAGGTATCGAGATCGAAATCGAGATTGCCATCGGTAGCATTGAACTCCTCATGGATCTCCGCCAACAACTCTACGGTTTGGATGGGATACTACCTACCTACCTAGTACCTAGGTACCTAGTAGTACCTGGTATGTATGAAGCCATTGAACCTCTGATTACAAATTTGAAGATCATGCCATGTCAATTGTGCCTCCCCAAAAAAGCAATTTAACTCAATTGCATCAGAATACTTTGCGGCTCTAGATACCGTGAGAATTGCATCTACATTGAAGGGAGAAAATGATAAGAGTTTTGACCTTTGAATTTTATTTGTTTCTCTCTCAGTAAAAGAATGATGCCTTGAACATTCTGGAGAGTTGTCTACCTAGCATTATGTTGAAGTTGTCATCTACACAGTACCTAGTACTTACTTGGTAGATGTTGATTTCTTCATATTCATTTGCCTTTGAAAACGCCTGACTACAGTGGACTTCCTACAGTTGTCATTTCCTCTCAAGAAATCACAACAGAGTATAGGTAATTCAAGACTTGTATTTAGATCAGCATGATGTTGTTAAGAGAGTCATGTTATCTAAGAGCATCTCCGGGGGGTATACCTCATTGCTGTCTATGTATTCATATGTATTACATTCATTTAGACTCGCCTTCCTTGAGAGCATCTGCCCATTTTCTGCCGGTCAATTTCTCAAATGCTTCGCGGTACTTCTCAGCTGTTTGCGACTTGATATCCTCTGGCATTGCAACTCCCTGTTTGCCTTTGAGGCCCTCGGCCGTCAACCAGTTTCTCAAGAATTGTTTATCATAGCTTTCTTGTTCCTTTCCAACTTCGTATTTGGATGCAGGCCAGAATCTACTCGAGTCGGGTGTCAAAACCTCATCTACGAGAACGACTTCGTCGGTTTCCTCGTCCAATCCAAACTCAAATTTGGTATCTGCAATAATAATGCCTCGTTCTGCAGCATAATCCCGAGCAGTAGTGTATAGCTTGATTGCCAAATCTTCGATGCGCTGCGCATACTTCTCACCTACAATCTTGGCTGCTTCTGAAGGATGGATGTTCTCATCGTTTTGGCCAGCTTCGGCCTTGGTAGAAGGTGTATAGATAGCTCCTTGGGGGAAAGCCTGGGAATTTTGCAAGCCTGCAGGTATTTGAATGCCGTGGACAGTAGATGATTTTTGATACTCTTTCCAGGCGGAACCAGTAATGTAACCACGTACGATGGCCTCGACAGGGAAAATTTTGAGCTTACGTACTTGCATAGATCGATTTCGGAGAAGTGAGTGTTGGGATGAGGAGACAGAGGAGGGAAGGGAGAGAGTCAGGAAGTGAGTCTTGAGATTGGGAATTAGACCTGTGAGAACCTCAAACCAATGCGCGGAAAGGAGAGTGAGAAGTGCTCCTTTGGAGGGGATGCCCTATACATAATATTAGCTCTGGTCATTCAGTACAAGACGGAAAGTATACATTTTCCATAATCACGTCATAAGCTGAAATGCGATCTGATGCAACGAACAGGAGGGTCTTCTTATCAATCTCATAAAGATTGCGAACTTTCCCTTCTGCGATCTTTGTGAGACCGTCAAGGGTCAATGTGGTAAGAGCTGAATCTGTCATTGTTGGATGATCTTCAGTAGTATTGTGTATTGTCGAATATTGTTGGATTTGTTATGATGTAGTTATGTTATGTAAAGTTTAATAAATATTTCTACGATAGTGTTCTGAGTCAATTCATATTTATAAATTTTATTGAAATGCCCCTCCTGCTCCGAAGTTACTCCGAGTGCAGCAGCAGGACAAACAGCTAGCACGTGCACTTGAAAGCAACAACCCAAAATAACCATGAGAGATAATCAATGGCGGCCGATCATCGGGAGGGGAGCTTGGGAGCAAATATCAAAGCTTTAATACAACCTAGGTAATTGCCATATGTAGACCATATTCACAGCAATACACTACTCAACTTACCTAGTACTTCAACTGCAAGCATCCAGTATACTACTACTACTACAACTACTACTGGGCACATAGGGTTGTTCAAGCACAATTGACAATCCTATTCTTCGTTGATCATACATAAACAATATCAAAAACCTTCATCATGAGGGTCACTCCCCCTCTTTCCAAGGGCTTCTTTGGCCGAAGTGTAGATGAGTTTAAACGTTTATCAATAAGTGGTAAATCTTCCAGATAGCTCAACTCTCAAATATAGACAAACTTACTTAACTTACTTTTTCTAGCACTCACCGCAGAAGGCACAAGAAGAGCTACATCTCCATTGCATCTCGCAAACTTCCACAACCCCGAATCTCTAAAGCGCTGTAAAGTCTTCTCTGATGCTGATATGGGAGGCTTTTCAAAAGTGCATTTCGACTGGGTACCCCCCTCCGAGAACCCAAACCCTAGCTCTTCCGAGAATAAGAATGGGCATGTTAAGTTCCATGGAAATATTTCGATAGACCTACCCCCGAACAGACCCCAAATCCAGCGCAGTGGCTATGCGGCTTGGAGAACTCTCGATCAGCCATCGACGATATTTGGGAAATCACTATGGAACATAGATGCGTATGGATTGCTTGCCCTACGCATAAAAAGTGACGGGAGGAAGTACTTTGTGAACATACAAACGGAATCAATTGTGCCTACGGACATACATCAACATAGACTATATGCGCGAAGCCCCGGAGAGTGGGAAACAGTTTTAATTAAGTGGAATGAGTTTGTACGGACGAACCATGGTGTTGTCGTAGAACCACAAGGTGAAATGTTGAGACAAAAGGTACGGACGGTAGGAATTGGATTAATTGATAGAGTTCCTGGTGATTTCCAGCTCTGTGTGGAAAGGATTTGGGCCACCAATGGATTGAGTGAAGCGGATCTCGAAGAGGATGGCAGAAAGGAAGAAGGCCAATTGAAAAGCAAACATGGCGAGAAAATCAGATGGGGCGAAGATAAACTTGATAAGACTCCTTCATGACCAATTTCATAATCAATTTAATGGATTCAATCGAATTCAGATTGATCTGGCTCATTATACCCATCAGAGCTGGAGTTTCTACTGCATCTACGCAATGACGTCCCTACCAAATGTCTTTGCTTTGCGCGTGTACTACTAGGTTATGAATTGAATCTACTCAATAAACCAGTAAAACTCTCAATGACCTTCCAAATTATTCACACATGAATATGATTTCCACGTAGTAACGAACCGTACAACAACTGTGCTATTTGTAAATCATTTGGAGTATGTACTCTAGCTAGCCCACCCAGCAAGATCTTGCGACAACCGCGTTCGACGCGTCTTCCCTCCTTCCTCAACACATAACAATAAATATATTCCCATGTCCAGGTCTCTGTTCTCCTGATCTTTACCTGGTATCATAATTTTGTACTTCCAGTGGGATGTAACTATCAAATATTGGCCTTTCAGTGTGCAAAGTAACCGTCGCATTATTTTGACCATGACACGCTATTTGACACCCTCCAAAATCGGTTTGCTCATACTCATAGAGCTATATACAGATGGTGTTGTTTCAACATCTTCCACAATATCTATACTTTCTTTCGTTCTTGCACAGTTGCTGCCATCAAGCTCGGTCAAGCAAGCAGGAAGGGCTTCTACCCCACAATATCCAGTCCTTGATCTAGAAGCCTTCGAGACTTTACTCAAGCAACACAGCGCAGCCTCCGGGCATCCTGGAAGGTCGTTGTGGGATCACTTTCTTGCAAAGCTTTGGAAAGTCGACAGTTTAGATGCCTTACATGAATTTTTCGCGAGGCTGAACAATCTCTTGGCCAAATCTCGGGAGGACATTAAGAAGGATGGTGAAATGGGAATTCCTCCACCTTCAGGGGATATGATATTATTGTCTCGTATATCGCCGTTTGGTAGCTTCTTACGAAAAGCTAAAATTGAGTTTGAACGATTAAAGTTCGGCGATGTGCTACAGTTGTGGACGACTTTCATGAGATGGAGGCAGCCGTCAAAGGCATACTGGGCGAGGAGAGGGCGTGTGGTTGGGATCTGGGCTGGCGATAGAGTGCTTACAGAAGGAGAGGAAGATTGGGGGCTTGAAGAGACCGAAACCTTGGCTCACATAGCTTATGGTGGTCTGGAGGAGGAGAACGCCGCTGGGTCGGTCAGTACTGATGATGTGGAAAAGCTTCTCGAATTCCACGTGGAGCAGATGCAGAGTAAGTTTTTGGGATCCATTATCTGAGCATTTCTAATTATTTTCAGAGCTGGGTACAAGAATGCCAATAGAGGTGAAATCTAAGCTCAAGTCCCTCCTGGATGATAGTATAATCACACCCAGTTTATCTCACTACCTGACGTGAGTACAACACAATCCCAATTTTTAGTATAAGCTAATAGCCTGTTAGCTTTCTAGATGCATGGAGATCTGGCGACTACCCTTCGTCCTTCGATAGCCTTCATCGCTATTTCGACTACACGATGCAAAATCGAGACCGATTGTTCTACCAATATGCTCTCATGAATCTTGCAGTTCTTCAAGCTGATTTTGAATGTTATGATGAGGCAGTAGCCGCAATGCTGGAGACTGTCTCTACCGCAAGAGAGAACAAGGACATGGCATGCCTGAATTTTGCTCTAAACTGGTTATATCACTTTGGAAAGGCACATCCAAACATCATTGAAAGCTCTGGCTCAACGAGTATGCTAGGTGTTGAGAAAGAGGGGCTTGCGTTCCTACGAATTAAGGCTAAAGAGAGTGGTATGTGGACACTATGGAGCTCCTCACTGCTCAGTGAGGCAAAGTTGACACTGTCAAATGGTGAGAGTGTGGCGAGCGCTTTTGAGGGCATACTTAAGAGTTCCCATCTGGTAACGGAGAAAGGTATGAAGAGTATGATGGGGCCACAAACAGCTATGCAGTCTTCCTTGTGGGGTCGCCTAGGACTGGTTTGTCTGTCCAAGCAGTACAGTGAGATATTTCTCCGATGTCATGCTAAGTACGGCTTATTTGATGACACATTGAGGTTTACCTGCCGGATAGCACATTATCTAATGGAACGAGGTTCCTATGACCAAGCAGCAGAGCGGCTAGAGGGTTTAGATTCCAACTCTTTGCGTTCATGGAAGGCCAATCAATACTGGCTGAGGTATCGTGGAATTTTACGTCTTAGGAATGATCTATACACCAACAATCTAGAGGGAGCTGATCATATCCTGTCCCAGCTACTTCAATGCGACGGTCTTGACGCGGATTCGGATCTCTCCTTTGAGATCAGCACCCTTCACATTGACTACCTTGTTCGTCGAGCAGACTTTGGTGCCGCGTTGTCAAAATTGGAGCAACTAGCCTCTTCGTTAAAGGAACACGGAGATGATATCAACCTGCGAGTTAAGATACTGACGATGAAAGCTCATTTACAAAGCAGGATAGGTCGCCCAGAAAAAGGATTTTCTGTTGCGGTTCGTGCAGCAAGTATAGCATGGCGAGCACGCTTGATGCCAGCGCTTTGGGCCGCAATGGGAGCTGTGGCCAATATTTTGGTCGCACTTTCTGAGTTTCAAGCTGCCTGTCAAATTGTCATCGCCATCATTCCTCGAGCATTGGAATGCGAGAACTGCTCACTTAGCGCGCAGCTCTATTCTTGTCTTGCAGAGTCATTTATGGGATTGGCAGGACAAGCAGCAGCAGGTGATCCAAGAAGAACCGAGAATTTAACAAAATCCTTGGACTTCCTCGATAGAGCTTTCATGGAATTTTCTGCTATTGGGGATATCAATGGGCAATGTGAGTCACGGGCTAAGAAGGCAATGGTTATGATGGCTATGGGAGACAAAACATTGGCAAATGATTATGCTTCATCGTTTTTGGATCTCGAGCAGCAGAGAACTGCGGTGCATATCTAAAGTATGTTCGAGTTCATACATCACCAAGTCAAGCGTGGATAGGTGAGGAGCTTGAGGTAGAAAAATTCATGATGCAAATGGTAATGGGAAGTATTGTTACGATCAAAAAACTAGACTACATCTAATGAATGCCATTCTATGTTCAACCTCCCGTCTTCCCGAAGACCCCCTCCATTGTCCAGTGAAGTAACAGAGCAAGCACCAATTCCACACTGATCATTAAATCTACTCCTTCTTGTGGTAGTTGACCTTCTCGTTCCAGCTATCACGAAATATTAGTATTGATTCGTACGGTTTAATCATGCGGTCCACTAGAGCTCGCTTTCTCGGAATAGATTCAGTAAAAACTTACAAAAGTGTCTACGAATACAATTAGTAATAAATCTCGCAAAATTACAAGGGGGTGTCAACTTACCTTGTCTCCATCACCCCAGAAGAAGTTCTTAGTTCTCATGTTTTGATATGGGTATTCAGCTCTCTCCTCCAAAGGCTCCATGTGATCCCAATGAGCCCAATGCTCATCCCACAAGATCTTAGCATTGACACTTGCGATGATCAAGCAAGGAATCGTAGCACTACCCCAATAATCAGCCTTAATTTCCTTCCTGCCATGTGATTCCCAACCCGCCTCCCACCCCCCGCACTTGTCCATGTGGTGTATAGCTTACTAGATTGACAACTTCCTCCAGAGATCTGCGGGTTTTGTTAGTATTGCCGCCATTGAATTCCGAGAAATCTTAAGAGACAGTGTTTACGTACCACTGGTAGCGGCAGCATGGTCCTTGACAGCCTGACGCTCACGGTTGAAAGCGTTGTTCTCGGCGCCGGTGAAAGTGCTCTCGCTGCTGGCAAAGCGTCTTTGGAATGGGGTTCGAATAGATTGAGGGCGGGCGACGCGCTGGGCGGCTGCTCGGGTTGCTCGTGCAGAGAACATGTTTGTTGTTTGGTGGTTGCGATTGTGTCTAGGTTGTAGTGTGGTTATGCGCCGCGACGCTGTAGAATTATCGTATGTTGCTGCCAATTTGAGTATCTCCACCTTGGAAACGAGAACTTACCGTTGATGCCTAAGGCATGAATATTCGGTCATCGGGAATCGCCCGATTCGGTAGATAGCTTTGGGGTGCTGTCACGTGGAGACGTGACCCTTATGCATATGCCGGCGAGAATTATTGTTGTGCGAAGTCCTGGTTAAGTCGGGATGAAGTAATGTAAATAAACAGTCTTTGTATCTCTCTTTACTGTGCGTCGTTCACAGGGAATCATCTTATTTGGTTCAGTTCTTGGGAGATGCATTTGAAATCCGTATCGAGATTCTATATCTGGACCCTGGAGGCTGCTTCCTCAGCTCCATCATATCGCCACGAAAACAAACGATTGATGCAAACGACAGACAGCAATTATGGACCAAGTCGATGATGGTAGTCATGGACTGAAAATTACAACTTGGAATGGTAAGCGCGCCTGATAGCAATCACGGTTATGCATCACTGACAAAAGCACAGTTAATGGTATCAGGTTGGTTATTTACAACTTCGAAAAATCATTGATGTACAAGAACGTTTGATTATGTGTTGTAAACTGACGTTAAATACTGAGCAGAAATCCTTTTAGTTATCAACCATGGCGAGAGAAGAGGACGTTTTCTGTGAGTAGTCATTAATAATGACCGTTGTGGGAATGCACTCTAATTTATGTGCAAGGCAATGTTCGATATCCTCGAAACTGATATTCTAGTGATGCAAGAAACCAAAATTCAGCGGAAAGATCTCAGAGATGATATGGTTTTAGTGCCAGGCTGGGACGTCTACTTCAGTCTTCCAAAGTACAAGAAAGGTATGCTGGTTTTCTTACTTTTTGGATTCGTACTCACATTATGACATAAGGATATTCCGGAGTTGCCATCTATACAAGAAACTCGGTTTGCGCTCCAATACGTGCCGAGGAGGGTATCACAGGAGTTTTAACTCCTCCGAACTCCACAACCAGCTTCCGTGATCTCCCAAAGGATCAGCAGATCGGGGGATATCCCACAGGCGCTCAACTCCAGGACTACTTTCTCGATGCTGCAACTCTGGATTCGGAGGGAAGATGTGTTATCCTAGAATTCCCTGCCTTTATTCTTATTGGTGTATATTGTCCTGCAAACCGTGACGAAGCTCGTGATGAGTTCCGCATTGGCTTCTTGAATGCTCTCGATACGCGAGTACGCAATCTTGTAGCACTAGGAAAGAGTGTTTTCCTGACTGGGGACCTTAACATTATCAGAGAGGAAATTGATACAGCCAATGCAGAGGATAAATTGAAGAAAGAAGGGTTAACAGTGGAAGAATACATATCGACACCTGCTCGTCGACTATTCAATCATTTGCTCATTGGAGGAAAGGTGATCGGGGACAGAGATGAAGGAAAAGAGCCCCAAGTCATGTGGGATATATGCCGCGGCTTTCATCCTACGCGGAAGGGAATGTTTACCTGCTGGGATCAAAAAAAGAACGCCAGACCTGGAAACTTTGGCTCAAGGATTGATTACGTTTTATGTAGCGAGGATATGAAGAATTGGTTTCAAGATTCAAATATTCAGGAGGGGCTCATGGGCTCAGACCACTGTCCCGTTTTCGCTACCTTGAAGCCTAGAGTGGAATTAGATGGTGTCGAGATTGATATCCGCGATGCCATGAGTAAGGATATGTTTAAGAATGGAGTGAGAGTGCGGGAGTGGTCGATGAAGGATCTACTGCCAACCTCTGCCAAACTAATTCCAGAATTTGATCGACGGCAGAGTATTCGTGATATGTTCACCAGAACGCCTACCAGCTCGACGACTACTGCTTTGCCCTCTAATTTGTCCAATGCTGGAAATGGACTAGATTCAGCACAGAAAGATGAACCATTCAACATATCCAATAATGTCAGCCCACTCAGAGCATCTCCTACTAAGATAACCTCTCCGACAAAGTCCTTCATATCATCATCCTTGCCTACACCAGTCAAGAGGTCCACTGATGCATTGCAACTAGTGTCACAACCATCAAAACGCAGTAAGGTCGAAGCCAAATCAAACAAAGGACCTTCTAATGGAAGGGGGAACAAGGGGCAATTGGGAAAAGGCCAAAGTAGTTTGATGGGGTTCTTTAAATCTAAGACGCCGCAGGTAGCACAGACAGCACATCAAGCAGATTCACCTTTCTTGTCCACGAGTGATTCTTCAACAGCAACACCTGCAGAATCGGTGAGTCAAGAGTGTCTTGCCGGCCACAGTACAGGAAACAACTCGCCCCTCAAGGCCGAGGGAAACACAGATAACGATGAGGAAATCGAGAAGTCATATGATTCACGACGAGACAAAGAGGTACACGACCCCATAGTAGCGAAAGAATCTTGGTCCAAGCTATTGACTAAACGCATTCCACCCAAATGCGAACACAAGGAGCCATGTATCAGCCACATAACGAAGAAGCAAGGCATCAACCGTGGTAGATCTTTCTACATGTGTTCTCGACCTCTGGGACCATCAGGTCAGCAAGAAAAGAACACAGAGTGGCGCTGTAATACATTTATTTGGAGTAGTGAGTGGACTGGGAAGGAAGCTTGAGACTGGAAACTTAAGATTAGAACCAGCGCAGAAGGCAGGAAGTAAGAATGAACAAGTAGCGGGGAGAGGATATGTTCACCTCACCTGTCATACTAATAACACAATTCCAGAATATCTATGCACACATACATGCAGGTCTACTATGGTATCTACGGTTTATGATTAGTCACAAAAGGGAAACAAGAAGCAGACATTGTATAAGATTATAGTGATACATGCCAAAGAACACCAATTTTACAAAAAAAAATGTATATCCTAATGTGAACCTCAACTCATCATTATTTGCTTTCATAAATTTGATGTCTTAGCCTTGTCTAAGGGTGAGGCCTTCAGCATATGCCCGAGGTTCCCGAGATGAGTCTTCACTCCTTTAAAAAGAAAGGTTCTCGCTTCACAAATTCACTGAATCCACAATTCACTATCACGCCAGTTTACTTGATACTAATTCACTTTGGGAACAATTCACTTTGATAGCCATTCGCTTGAATAAGTATTCACTTTGATATCCATCCTTCACAACTACCAGCCCCCTTAGTTGCGAGAACTGGGATTAGGACAAGCGAAGAATATTCACCAGCCCCCCTCCACCCCAAAAAAACTCACACACAATCGCACGAATTGAATACCCACGGAAAAGCAAAGTGAATTTTAATTATTAGAATGAAGATGAAGGAGAAAATGTTGAGATTTCCGTAACGATGAATGATGTCATCAGAGGTGCATAGAAAAAAAAAAGCACAATTCATTGTCACAGAGCAGGAAGCAATCAGAGGATATCATGAAGTTTTAAAAGTGTTTTCTGTATATATATAATATAGACCATGTAAACTGTATGCGAAATCTAAGTACAGCTTTTAGTTCCAACCATTCACCAAATCCGTATTCACAATCCATCCAATGAATTGGATTCCATTCCCTTCCCCAGGCACATTCTCAGATGAACAAACTGATATAGCAGTTGGTAGACCTGAGAAACTATATAAACATGAAAGAGAAAAGAGAAGAAAGTAAAGAAGAAAAAATATGTACATGTGATGAGTGCAGTAATGATCGCGGTAATGATAGGACATCAAAGTCCAAATTCCAACTCCTTTCCATAATTCGTAAGTCGTGAAACACAGGTCACGCCATGAAGAGTTGACGAGTTTGCGATATTAGAGAAGAGAATACTTAGTATTGTTGTTGGGGGGAAAAGAAGGTGAAGAGATCCTGTTGCTGGATCGCTTGCCAAGCTTCTGTTGGTGCGAAGTTCATACCCATTGGTTCGTCCCCATATGAAAGTCTGCAGTGCTCAGGCTGAAGCTGTTGCTCTAGCATGTTGGAGTGATCCATGTGAATGTTGAGCCCAAATGTGCCCATTGTGCCCATGCTAGTATCATCAGCAGAGTCGTGATTTAAGAGTGGATAGTTGATGGAGGATGCGGATTAATTACTCGGCGGTAGAGTTTCTCGAGTTTCTTTTCTTGGACAGTAGATGCGGTTGGACACGTGATAGTTCTGGCCGACATGCGATCAATAAGGTAATTTGGCGAGAATCTCGTAACAACAAATTCGACATATTGAAACACAGAAACGCAAAATTTAGACACTTCACGATAACCACAACAGCTCCAATATGAAAGCCAGAACTCGTCTACAAATTCGACAAGCAGCCCACAAGAGGAAACGGAGTTCACGAGGCAAAATACATCGATCTGCTCGTAAAATTCCTTCCAATGCTATCAGGACTTGGAAACGTGATAAGACCAACACGCAGGATCCATCAACTTTTTCGGACGCAAAATTTGTGGAGCTAGCTACGGCAGTAGGGAAAGGCGAACTGCTGGGTGACATTAATATGGGAGGTCCTTCGGTATCTTTAACTTATAGTCTTTACAATCCAGGAGTTGAAGCAAGTAAGTCGTTATGAAAAACTAAATATATGAAGTTTTCTAATCGTGCCAGCTGTTGATGCTCCTGGAACGCCGTGCGACCCTACATTTCTAGATGCTCTTGTCACAGACTGTTGCATCTTGATTTGGGAATTTCGCAGCCTCTACAGAGATACAGACTTTGACTCAATGCACGATCCATTACCTACCAAGTATGCCGAAATTTTCCATGATCTTAACACCGTATTTGGCCAATGTCGAAGACTGAAAAAGTCGCCCGAACTCTTCTCAACTTTAGCACAAGAGCGTCAATTCATTGCAAAGATGAGTCGTATAGCAGAAATTGTAGACCATCTGCGAGATGTTATCGTCTTGAAAAGTGACGGTAAACTCGCCCGAAACAAAATGCGAGAGAAGGAGAAAGAACTTGCCAAAGATCTATCGTTCTTTTATCCGGGACGGGCAGATGGAAAGCACCCTTGGACTAGATGGCTAGAGAATTCTTCACCTGTGATGCCCCCGGGTTGGGTTGGAATTCAGCAGAAAATTCCACATATTGGCGACAATATAATTCGAAGAATCACGACCATGTATGAACTCTACGAAAGGCAATTTAGAATTGTGAGTATATCAAATATGTCCTATATTCATGAAAGAGATGGAAACGCTGATGAACAGTTCACAGGAGAAACTGATTGACAGCAAAGTGAACGTAAGTCTGATAGTGAGATGCTCCTCGATGACCAGGAGGGACACTAAAACTTCATCTAGGACACCTTGGATGATTTTCCTGCCCCTGGAGAAGTGTTCGAGCACATGAACTACTCGAGATTCTCAACTCTGGCAGTGAACTACGTGCAATATAAGACTGGAGACAGGCCGGAGACTGATAAAAATGGGATGTTGAGGATTGAGAAGTTAACAGAAGCTGTTCAACGAAGCTTTAGATGGCAGGAGAATCCAGTAATAACCGGGAATGCAAATATACCATACCATCGATTTATGATGGGCTACAAGATAGAAACACTAAATGAGGAAGTTCCTTAGCTAGTTCGATGAAATCAAATACTTCCAACATTTCTAAAACAAAACACTTCACTTTCTCATGTCTTGAACTATACGAACACGTGATAGATACTCGGCGTTCGTAATGTGAAAGGAATGAGAGATTCTTTGTCTCTTCACTTTTCACTAACATCAGCTTTTTTTTTTGAGACAGATCTGTTAGCCGATTCCAGCCACACAGAAACCATATAAGTAAGATATCTCCTGTAGCAATATCCTCCTAGGAATCTTTCTACAACTTTACAACAACTTTTTGTCAATTATTGACCAAAGTTTCGATGACCCTTTAATTATATTTCTTTGCACATACTGTCCTTCGATTTAGGGCCACCACACGTACATCATGACGACTCCCTTCAAGACCACGATGAAGAACACCCACAAGCGACAGCAAAGAAAGTTAACTACTACTCAATACCGAGTTTCAAAACCAGCGACTAAATGCAGAAGAGCCAACGATGCCATGCAATCACTGACATATCATTCAGCTCCATTCATTTCTGAGGCTGAGGGTGGCATGCAACATGTTGCAATGAATGAGAGACAAACCGCATGGGTTGAGGCTCCTCGGCGCTCGGTCAATTCATATATATTGTTTCGCAGTAAGTCCACCTACCAACAACTGTTTTTCTGAAGGCTAATATCTGCTTAGCTTTCTACATGATTTTGACAGTGCTTGGGAATATTCCGCAGAAGTACAAGTCGGCTATCCTCAGTGTCTTGTGGGGTCGCGATCCTTTTCACGCCAAATGGTCCATCATTGCTCGCGCTTATACTCTCATGAGAGATGCTGGTGTAAAAAGATCGGTGTCCGAGTTTCTTGCTCTCGTATGTCCCCATATTGGTATTCTAACTGTCGATGATTATCTTTCCGACCTCAACTGGACTTTCGAAACCAATGAAGAAGGGACTGTCTGTCTTCGCCAAACTTCTCCACCAGAGATTGGTTCATTTCCAGCACACATCGCCAGAACTCTCTTAACGGATTTAGACATCATCACTTTTTGTGGTGCTCAAGGCTACTTGCCAGTTGCGACTGCTGCTAGCATTGTTCAAGGTTGGAACCGTGTGCACCCAATGGCCAGCATGGCCATTCAAGGTACTCTCCCTGTTACACAGCACATTGCTTCCACTCAGAATGCATATGGTGCCTGGGAAATGCCTTCAGGTGTCATCGTTGCTCCACCTCCAAAGCCAGCTTTCGATCAGCCTCTTGCATACGCTCCACCTGCTCTAATACCAGGTGTAACAGCATCATTGACTGGCTCACTACCACCACCTCCTCCTTGGTCCACTGGTATGATGGCTGGATACTGGGGTCACGACAGTGGTACTATCGACCTCAGTGCACTTGACACTCGATTCGACCAATTCAACCCTACCTCTCTCGCTGACGCAGGCGGCCTTTACATGCCTGACGATGCCCCTTCACCACCACGTGAGTTAATTCGATCAGGCACTTGGATTTACCATACTGACAGTTTAAGTCTTTGCAGACTTCTAGTTCTTTTTTATATATTCGTTCGAACTTTCGCGGTACCGATGTTAATTATCTCGGCTCCAAGATCAACACACTCCAGCATGGAGCTACCCCAATATTAAGGAGTTGGAAGAATGTTTATACTCGCTGGCGCAGCATGTCGTTAGATGAAATACTCGGTGCCTTTTCCCCAGGGTTTTCTAAAATTAGAATTTGGAGCTGTCATTACACTTCAAGCCTCTTCGTTTTCATTCCGAGTATATAATTTTTATTCTCAGTATATAGTTTTCAGTCTCAGTACATCGTTTTCATTTCATTTTGTTTATAAGTTCGAAATGGTATATACTCCGAAATGACCTGCTAAGCATCAAGCTTACCGGTCTTGTATATTTCCAAAAGGGTTAAAAGGTTTCGGTTGGTCCATTAACATCGCATTAAATTTGGGGTTTCTTTCTCTATAGGCTTGTTTGAACTTTACAAAGAGTTATCTTTTGTTAGAACTTTGAAAGAACTTGGAGATGAAATAGAATACTTCTTCTGATCAAACACTTTCTCTCCTTCCCTATGAAACATATGCAATGAGATATATGATGAGTCTTGGTAGTTGGTGATGTTACGCTGGTGTAATTTTCCCTCCCTTTTATTTCTTACTACATCCAAGAATTACATGTCGTAAGAATAAGCATGTGGAGATACAAGCACCAATGACTAAATCAGCGTACCACTAATGCGAGTACGTAACCTTGTAATTACCTTTTGTAGACATTACATTAGTCTCTTTCAAGATGTGGGGAGTTAACTTGGTAACGACAAGGATAAAATACGAGTACGTGATTTGAGATGAGGTTTGAGATGAACTGAATTGCAATCGCTTGAGGTTTTTGTTAATGATAGGGGTACATATTAGGAACCGAGATGGTTAGGAATGATCAACCACATAATGTCACGATAGCATTAATTAGTTACTAACGTCTGACGTCGTCCAGATTGACTTCTCAATGCTTGGTAGTCTCATAGTGTTTTGGGAATTCTCATCTCAACATGTAGAAGGTCTGTGTGTCAATTCTCATCTAATCCAGGATATTCTAAACATAACTTATTATAGACTTAAGTCTGCATTGCCAATATTTGAACCCGAGCTCTAACACTCCTCTGCTATTATCCCGAAGCCCTGGCGTCGAATCAGGGGCATCTCGAGCTGAATTGGTGGAGATGGTGTCTAACAAGCAACACACATTATGAGCCAATCAGATCCTTGCAAACTTCCTGCTGGTATATACTTATCGAACTTAACATTTCAGTATTCTCATTCCAAGGTTTCCTAATTATGTACTAGATATTTGACGGTCGATTAAGTCTTTCCAGATTTTGATACCTCTAGAAAAGATGATTAGGTAAAAAGGGTGATGTACAAACCCCAGAGGATTCATTTTACTTCTGTATCAAAGTGTTTTCACGAATGTCTTTATTCCCTACAAGTGCCATCATCTTCCATGAATGGACTGCTACGAAGTCTGGATATCACACGCCTATTAAAAGAATAACCGTACAGCCCTTTTGCTTCCTCCCGCCAAAGCGTATATGCTCAGCCGGCCTACAGGGAGCCATTGTTGACCACTGCCATAAGATCTAGTCTTCCAAATAAGATATCTTTCGCATCTCACCCAATCTCTTCCTCGCCGCCGACAAATTGTTTTCGAGTTGTAAGATTTCAACCTGTGTGCACAAACGTTAGTAGTAATACAAAGAAATTCTTGTACAAGGGAACTTGCCTGCTGCTCCATTTCTCTGACTTTGAACTCATGCGCTCCAAGCTTGGCATAATCTTCTCCTTCAACATCTTGATCTCGATCTTTGATCATGCTCTGCACTTGTCTCACAAGAGTCCTGCAGGCTGCACCAACAGCCTTACTAGCTTGCTCCAAGCTCTCTTGGCTCTTGCTCATGAAACCGGCTTTGACTCTGCTAGCAGCGACCAGCTGAGCTGTGGAGGCTGCAACATCATTGGAAGCAACGATAAGTTGTTCCGGACTGTTGCGCCCAGAAAGAACTCCATCTGCAGTTTCAATCAATGTATTGGTTGATGTTGCCACTGCTTTAGCGGCAGAGATGAGACCCTCAGTCCATCGGTTGTTTTTCTTGTAGAAAGCTGTCTTGGATGACGAGCCACGACCAGCCTGAACAATTTCTTGTTGAGTAACAGTAGCTGCTTTGATCAATCTGGCAATAGCATTTGTAACGGCAATAGCAGCATCAAGTATTGAATCGTGTATCTCAAGTTTGTATGTTGAGTATTGATCCTTGGGTTTGGACTTGAGCTTTGCTAAACGTGCAGCGGCAGCAGCGATTGCATCAGCGGCCTTGGTAAGCTCGTTGTCAACCAAATCTCCCAAGTCGCCTTTATTGTTTGTAAGTTTACCGCTATTTGGCGCAAATGTGTCCGCAAGCTTGTTCAAGCGTTGCAAATGGATCTGTACCTCATTGTTGCTATTGATGACAACCTCAGTTCGCTGCATTGGATCCATGCCATCAAGTCGAAAACTTTGCAGGGCACGGAAAAATGTAACGGTAGACTGCGCTGATTGGCGCGCACCATTGGTAAGCTGGTCGGCCTTCTTGTCGTCTGTCGCAAGCCTTGTGAGACCCTTGGTATTGCTAAGTACGTCTGAAATCGAGCTTGCAAAGACGTTGATAGTTCGAATGATTTCAGCATGAGTACTGTTTGGACCATCCGCTATGAAATTGTTGAATGCTGTGGCGAATTCAGTAGCACTTGCTGAAGCTTTTTCGATTTGCGAAAGGACATAGGATGGGGTTGCATTCTGGTTACCAGCTTGCATAGTGGAATCAAGCTCGTAAAGAGCGTCATCAACACGTTGAACTCCACTCTGAAGGACTGAATCGATGATGTCGTTGATTTTGTCAATATTTGAGAGGAGCATAGCGTCAATCTCTCCATCTAAAGCCTGATCAGTGTCGCCTTTCGACATCTCGAGCTCATTGAGTCTGATCAGCGCATCGTCCAAACTTTGCTTGTAAACCTCCAATTCGTCCTCCTTATCCTTGAGCAGTCTTTCGGCATCTGAACCACCTTCACTGTATTTGGCATGGACATCCTGTAATGCTCGGGTCTTGTTGCGAAGAGCCTCCTCGAGATCTGCCATTTCACGATTGTACTTGGAAAGCATCGTGGACAATTCGTTGCCCTTGCTTCGCTCCAAATTATCCGCACGATCGAGAGCCATACGAAGCTCACGCTTAAGCTTTTCGACTTCCTCCCGATTACCACCGGTGAGACGGTCTTTCTCATGTAAAGCTCTATCTCTTTCTCTGATCATATCAGCGAGCTCAAGATTCTTGGTCTTGATCTCTCGCTCCAATTTTTCTCGCTTGTCGATTGCTTCCTGAGCTGAAGCTGCCTTTAACTGAACACTCTTAAATCTTTGAAGTAGATCGAGATGTTCGTGTCGCAATTGTGAGTATAGCTTCGCAAGTGCTTCATATTTAGTCCTCCATGTGTTGACTTGTTCTTGTAGTGCTTTGACTTGATCTTCTTTACTTCCAATCTGTTGCCCGTAGCTGTTCTGTAGTTGCAAAAGCTCATTCTCCAGCGCCTTTAGCTTCTGATCATATTGCTGTAGCGTAAGTTGATTGCTTGCGTACAGTGCTCGGGCCTCGAAGTTTTCCCGTTCGAGTTCCGCCATACGACCATAAGTTTGTTGTTGAGATTGTTGCAGCAGCAATTGTTCTTGATCTCGTCTTTGTTGCTCAGCCAGTTGACGCTGCTGCTCCTCATAGTTTAGTCTTTGCTGTTCTTGCGCTTGTTGTTGTGCTAACATTTGCTGTCTCTGCTGCTCTGCTAGCACTCTCTGTTGTTCCTCATACTCCCTGTTTTGTCGATCCTGTTCACTCTTCCAGAACTCGCCGATTTCATCTGGCTCCTCTGTCTTAGGGGGTTTCGGGGGCGTAATTTGTCTCTCAATCTCTTGCTTCGGTCGCTGAGGTAATTTGGGAGCCGAATCGTCTTCGGAAAGGAGATTGGGTGGATCTTGCGGTAACTTTGGCACAGTAATCAAGCTCGTGAGGTATCGGAGGTTAGAGCATTCGTAATAAAACTTTACAAGGCGGTGATGTTGGGAATCATACTTTTCTCTCAGGGGCGCAAGGGCATCTTCATCACCAGTTGCTGCAGGTCACGTTAGAATACGACAACTAGATGTGAGCTTCCTAACATACTTGTGTGCATAGCCCGTAACATGCTCGTGATGAACTTATAGATTCCATAACTCTCTTGGACTAATGGAACCAAGGCCGATATTCTGCATTCGTTGTGGCCTCCATTTCGAAAATGCGCAAAAATTAGTTTTTGAAACCTTTCGATCTTATCCTGCAAAGTCATGAGATCTGAAATGGTTTCGTAACCTTCATTTGGGTCGTTGATCCCCTTTAAGCTGATGTACTCCTCGTATTCAAATGTTCCATTAAAGTCAGGATGCTGTTGGTGGAAATTCAATTTAGACATCAAAAAGTTGACATATTCTTTTATCAGAGGTCCATAACCCCGCATACCTTCGCCAGACATGCCTCTGTTCAAACTGTCGAGCCAACTTCGGTTCGCCATAGCTTCACGCAAAGTCGATGGGTGACCCTCTTGTAGAACCTTGTGAACGGTGATCAATGCCTTGAATGTTTGGACTTCATCTGCAAGAATGGGCTGTCTGTGAAAACGGTTTGAAGTTAGTCATTTCCGTCTTTTTCCAATTCCTTATATCATTGGAGTCTGATGAAGTTCTAATGCCCGGTATGGTGTTTTTGCAATACATGTACAAAAGGGTTTAGACTGACACTTTCATACCCGCCCAGAAGGCAGCCGAGCTGTTATGGTCCCATGTATAAACAATACAACTACGAACATGTTTGCGTTTCGGCGCGGTCTCCTCGATGCTTGTAGCTTTCCGAATGTTAATCGCAAGTTCTGCCTCGGACCTGATCGAATGTAACAATGTCAGTGCAGTTCATAATTTGCCAATAATAGGGGATAGAAAGCTTGAGAAGCCCGAAATTCCCGCGAACTTACTTGGTGTGATCCACGTTTCTGGCAGATGTCGCGTACGACATGGTTGGGAGCGTCTAGAGCGCAAAATATACAAGAGTAGAGAGGGTAAATATGAGAAGAATTATCTAGGTTGAAGTGTCGGAAACACCCTAAGATTAACAAGATGAAGGTGTTGTACCGAGATATTGATAATGTATACTGTTCTGGTACTGGCCGGTAGCTTGCTTGTACGGGGGTAAGTTTTAGTGGAGATACGTAATGGGGCGGTCAATTTTATGCCATGGAGCTGTCTGTGGCTGTGCAGTGTTGCATACGAATGAATGATGCACGCCCAGGAAATGCTCCAATCTTCTTGCAAAGTCAATAATCTTATATTTATGCAGTCTCATCTCATGACTATAAAAGGTACCTAGGTATTATTACTAAAACTTAGGCGTCGTGATGTAATCTTCAATTTATGCTTGTATTTATGAGATTACTTGTTGTTGGTATTTCACCATTCATTGCAGATGTCCGTCCCGTCCTGTTCCTACCTACCATTGCTATGAACCATACAACGCCCTGCCAAATGTAGGATAACCAATTCCTCATTTCCTGTATGAACCCAACAAATTTGTATTTGTACTGCGCCTCTCATGCGCCAGACTTACTCATAAGATCAAGGTAAAAGCCAAACACCCAATATCACAACTCAAAGACCTGCATCTTCATCGACAAAAGTGCTTTTAGTCCGAGCTTCTCGCTCCTGTGCTGCCATCCACGAGGGTAACTTGTGTCCATCTTCCTCAGGGCTAGTTGAGGCGACTCGACGTGGGTATCGCCTCTTTGGAAGTTGGGGTGGCTCATGAGCAACAGAAGTAGCGGGCGAAGGAACATCAGTCTTGGATTGTTGGTGTTCTTCCAGCGTCTCGTCCACATCATCTACCCATGGCTGCATATATTGAGGAGAATCTTCAGTTACTGGCGTCGTTGGTTCTGATGGCGCCGACACAACTAGGAGACCATCATCTCCAGTATCAACATTCTTCCGCGAATTACGTCTTGGCAAAGGAGGTGGTGGAGCAGTGTGATGTTGTCGTCTGGTAGGCGATTCTGCTTGGTGCCTTTGTTGCAAGACAGGAGGAGGCATTGGCTTCCGCTTAGGCACGGGGATAGGGGCTGTTTTTGTCTTTTTGTCTGGTAGAGGTAAGGGAACTCCAGGAGGAGGTAGCGGTTGTCCACGGCCCATGACGCGCGGCTGGGCTGGTTCTGCTGACTCTGATGAATTGCCTCCCCTATGCTCATTACGTCGCTGGAGAGCGTTCCACTATATAGCCAATGTTAGTCTGTATTCAGGTGACATAAGCATATTCACTATGAACGGTATGTAGTGTCATAAGGTGGATGCACTGGCTAAGCATTGGTAAAAGGGAAATTCATGATAAACTTACACCCCAGGTTTTGGCTGTTGCCGCTGCGTTGGTAACGGCGGCAAGAGACAATCGTTTGGTTTCCGACGTTGAGGATTTCGCTGAAGTTGTGGTATTCTCACGTTTCGGAGGACCCAAACCTGTAGGAGTCGAAAATTCTGACTTTATTGATGCAGTACTCAAACTCGCAGGACTCGAGGGGTAGGAATTTAAAGTGGATTTATCATTGAACAATGATGGCTCCAAAGAAGCTTGCGGTATTAAGTTGCTCATAGAAGCTTTCTCCGAATGTGAAGAGCCCCTCGAAGATGTTGAGGATTGGCTGCTGCTTAGTTTAACATTTTTTGGTCGACTGGGAGACTCAGTAAGAATTTGTGCAGGGAGTTCTGTCTTTGCGGACAATTTAGCCATGGAGATTGCCGCGTGATCTACATTGGGAGGGCTCGAAGGCTTGAATGCGTCTGCGTTGGTTATGTCAGTAGTGACCACCGGAGAAGAGGCGTTAGCGAAGGATCCCGAACGAAGGGCTCGTGGTTTGTCGCTCGTCGAAGGTCGCACATCAACCCCTGTAGAAGAGCTACCAGATAATGGGCTGACGAGATTCGAAGTAGATTTTATGCCTTTACGTGAATGCATCGTATTAGAAAGGTTGGTATCAAGCACAGGAGCACTATAGCTCTTTTCTAACTGTGGCGCAGGTGTTCTAGATTCGTCATTCTCAGCTTCTAGAATTTCTACCTCTTCTACGTCTCCATCCTCAGCGGCAAGAGTTTCGGCATCATGAGAGCGTTCGGAGCGTCGGTCATCTGCCCAGATGCCACCTCTCCATAGCTTGTCTACAGTACTGGCAAATGGCGAATCATCCCAATTGGGGAAGACTAAACTCTCAGCGATAACTTCCTTGATCCTATTTTCGATCTGGCGAAGAATCAATGTGTATGTAATCTGTCGTGAGCTCACAATGGGCTCTATTGTCATGTCTATCTTTGGCATTGTTTCGAATGTGATCCATAGCCTATTCGAGGGAGGCGGCTTAATTCGGAGAAGTATATGCCCCTCAATCTTCTTCAAGACAACGGCTAACAGTAAATCCACTTCTCGGGCTTTAAAGCGGGCGCCGAGCTCAAGGCGAGCTATGGCGGCAACTTCGAGACGAAAGTTACCTGTATAGCGAATATCAGCCTCTACGATAAGCTGTCCATCTACGGTTAAATCTTTCAAACGTGGGTTCGTGATCACTGGTGCTGCCTCTCCCATATCCACGTTGCGAAGGGTGATTTGCCTTAAAAAGTTAGGAGTTTTGACTCTTGATATCTTCTTGGTGATCTTTGCGCGAACGAAATCCTCAACTTCTGGTGTTTTGTAGAGCGCAAGAAATATCCGGCCAACCAGAGCATTAATCCATCTTGTCTGCAGGTGTTCTTCGGATGAATGCAGCCTCTGGACAAGAGTGATGATATCTTTCACATCATACTGCAACGGAACCGGTGGTTTTGGGGTCGAGTCCGACTCTTGGTTTCGCAGAAGTGCGAAATAGAAATCTTCCTTATCAGAACAATTTTCAGAAAACAGATAGAAAGGTTGAGATGGCTTGCCATCGGCAGTCATCTCTCCCACACCCTGCTTCCTTGACAAGCAAATGGCATTTCTTTTAATGAACAATTCTCCTTCTGGTGTAATATCATTCAGTCCCGAATATATGCAAACGTCGTGATGTGCCAAAGACACTACGTAACGAACTTCGAGCTGCTCATCGTCATCAAATAGCATTAGATGACCATGCCTGGCATAATCGTCAGTATACCCTGAATATATCGGAGAAATCGAGCTTTTCTGCGGGAATTACCTCAAGACCACGTAAAACACATTGCCGCCTTTTTTCTGTGGTTTCCCTGCTGTCTTATTATCTAATGGGCCATTGTTTGTCTTCCTCTCAAACAAGCTTCTATACATGCTCTGATAAACGCTGGGACTAGGCGCAGAGACTGTAGTTGACCCAGTGGGTGTCGTTCGTTCTGGCGGCTTTCCATTCACTCCGCCTGGTGAGTATTCCCTACAGATTGCGAAATACCCAGCAGCTACGTCCGCTTCATGGTTGTTGTGAAGTTGGAACTTCTCGCCCAGGGATTTCTGTGCGGATTTAATAGCATCGACATCATCACCAGGTCGAGATATTGGATCGTGATCTTTTCGTGAATCGGTGTCGTCGCGATCTGGAAAGGTAAAGTATGCGTGAAGTAATATGGCTATTACGACGAGGGGAAGAAATGTGAGACCACCTAAGCAATAGATGAAAAGAAACCATGTTAAACCTCCCATTATGATATCGCCTTCATGTATAGAGACGAAAGGGTTATAATTAACGGACCATCTCCATAAAATCAAATAGTAAATTCTGGTGAAGTGCAGGAGAAAACAACATTTGGGAAGTTGTTGATGTTTAACAATTCAAAGAAAGCAAGGCATCTAAAACATGTGGCGACATCAGACCTGTAAACGCCGGACAATCCTTGGGATACCTTTTTCTGGAGAATTGTGGACGGTGAATTTGATTGTAATAAGAAATAATCGAAAAGCTATGATGTTCCTAGTGTTAATAAAGGCTGTTTCTCTCAATCATGTAATGTCTCACATCCGGCAAGCAAATTGAAAGATAACTTATTAAGTAGGTTTGAGAGTACCAGATTGACAGTAAGCTAGCAATCATAATTGAAGGAGGGGAATATTGAAGAGCTTGGATAAAAACCTTGATTGAATCTACTATCAGTGCTCACCGGGGATTGTATTTTCACGCACCTCACCAAAAGGCTAACTACAACTACCTAGGTACTGTCTGATAATCATAGGATCTAAAAAGTACCTACACGATGTGAAACTTACTGATGATAGTGAGTTATCTGTGCTGACATTTATATCTGATCGTACATTATCCAGATACCTATAGCACGTACGTGTGAAGTCATTCTCATCCAATAAGATATCAGTGTTATACACATTGATTATACTTTCATAATTGCAGATTACTCACATTCAGGTTTTATACTGTAGAGCTTTCATTCTAAATTTTGTCCCATCGTACACTAACTCTTTCCATGCATATCCAAGAGCAAGAGAGGAAAGAAGTAGAAGTGGGTCGATCAACCTTACAAGTTATAGCACCAATGTCCATCACTCATAGTATCTCTTTATTTTGGTGGCTTTAAAATATTATCTTTCTAAGATTTTGCCTCTGGAACTATATCACAAGATCCTTGAAAGTCTTGGAATCGCAGAAATAACAAACAAACTGCTAATTACCACTCAAGGTTTGTGAAGTCCACCTCCGTTTCAATAGTTGACGATAGAGCCTGCATAGCTGGCACCATGAAGGCCCTTTCCGTTTGGAGTCTCGCCCTCTGTCTCGTTCTTGTATAAAATACAGGGCAATCCTTACTGTCGCATTTCACTTCCTCTAGTGGAGATAAACCAGAGCAGCCCTGGCAAATGCTCTGTATGTCTAGAAACTTCTTTTCCTCAATGTTGAGTCTAGTCTGTAGAGAAAGCATCGAGTCAGGAGCATTGGACTGACACTCAGGGCAGAGGAATCCTTCGGTTTCAAGTTTGTCTTTGCAAACAAGACATGATGATGATTTCATGTATGACTCGAGTGTTTTCTTGTTTGTGGTCAGCTCTCTAAGTTGTCCTTGATCCAGGTTAACCTCGAGTCGGCGAACGCGCTGAACTTTAGGCGTCTCATCGTACCAACTTCTGACATTGGCACCCATAAGGTTGAAGATTCGTTCTAATGGTGGAATCAGATTTTTAGAGATGTAGTATTCCGCGTCTAGCTCGCTGTGATCGCTGTTAAGAAGTTCTTCGGGCGCGACGCAGCGATCGATTAATCGAGCTCCTGGAGCGCCTGTGACGACCACATATGGAACTCGCTCACCATATTGCGGCTCTGTTCGTGCATCTTCCAACATTCTTTTGGTGCTAATAAGAGCTCCTGCAGGTGGTGGTCCTTTGTTACTATACGTTCCAAGCTTGACTTCTTTCGCAAAGCAAAAGTCTTGGATAGATACGGAGCCTTTCATGATTTTGTCGCATTGTTCTTGAAAATAGGATTTCACTTGACTGAGATCAGCCGTGCGAAAGAGTATCTTAAGAGCTTTTTCTTCAATTTTTTGCTCAGCTGGAGTGCCATCACGTCGCACAGTCTCAATGCCTTTCGCATCGAACTCAGGATCGATCTGTGACTTGCTCTGGTACTTAAAGCCCACATATCGCTTCTTAGCTAGAAGCACGCAGGGATGATAAACCTTCTCGAATTTGAGCTTGACGGGACGTGGATTCATGTTGGTGACCGTTTTTGCAATCTCATTCCCAATATCGAACGCCTCATCTTTGCTGCGACCTTTCAAGTAGACAAACAAGCTGTCGGTATCTCCATAAACCACCTCTGCACCCCATCGTTTGACCGAGTGAATAAGTGCAATGGCTTTTTCAAGTGTTTCTCGCCCGGTTTGAACAATACTGTCAGCAATCTCTGAGCACGGCATGCGACCAGAAAACGATGCAGATGTATATCCGTATGTAACGTTGGCAATGAGTTTCAGGGCAAGCTGCCTGTTATTCAATAATCGTTGCAGCGCTTTGTCCTCCTTGTCAAGCTTCATCCCACTCTTCACCATGACACGAGTTTCAAGGATTTCTCCCAACATTTTGGCTAGGAGACTCTTCCGAATGTTTGGTTTTGCATACATTATTCCATTAGGAGCAATGTTGATATGGTCTTTTAGCAACTCCAACAACCTGTCTTCCCTTGTATATTCAGTGAAACCCATTTTGTTAGTACCTCGCCAGTTTACGACTCGTCCCAAATATGTCGAATAACAATAGTTATAAGCAATCATAACACTCGGATACAAACTTTGAAAATCAAGAACCAGCAATGGACTGCTGTAAAAAGCACTTTGAGGCTCCATAACAAGGGGAAGACACTCCAAAGCATTTTGGCCACCCACCTGTTTTCGGCTAGGGGATATCAAGATGAAGTTTTCTGGTTTTGCAATGCGAAACATCAGAGATTCTACCTTAAATTGTGAACCACGAGAGAAAACCGAGAAGAAATCAACACCTAAAAGCCGTGCTTGTTCGCTTGTACGCGAGATCAATTCGTTCTGCTCTAGTATTTCTAGATCAAGTTCTACATGGGACACATAGTACGCGAGTACTTTAGACAAACCTCGGGCCGTCCCGTTGGTATACCAGTTCCTTAGATCGGCCCATGAATAGTGCGGAATTCGCCGGTGGAGTAGATGGAAAACCACATTTTCCAATGTATATTGAAGGAGGTTAAGCTCAGCTCTCATAGCTCTCCAGATATTGATCATATGTCGACCTGTGACACGAATTGTGGATGTATTATCGAATCCCCATTTGTCGTTATCCTTGCCAAAACGGCCATGGGATTGATTTTTCATACGTGAGAACTCGTCACAAAGGTCATAGTCGTATTTAGTTCTTGCCCGTTCAATAAGATACCCCCAAGATCCACCATGGACCTCGAAGCCAGTCAGGATGTCTGGATCGTACTCCCGCACAATTTCGACCATACGGACGAGTAGATCGAGTTCAGAAGTCTCTACATGCACCTCGAAGGGAACTTGATTGGATATCCTCTCGGCAATGTTATCTTCATCAACGGACAAGACCGCAATCCCCGACTTTGATGGGCTACCTTCGATACCGTTATCGTCCGCTTGAAAGCAGAAGAAAATACACTGAATCTCATCCTCTTCGGGATTGGGCACAAAAGCCCCTCGCGTATTAACATGAACCTCTAAACTCATGACACTCATGTATTGAGCCTCACGTTGAATTTTAATAGTCTTTCCGTTTTGCGTATATTTGAAGCCATGCGGGTTCTTTTGAGTTGGGCCGTCGATTTGTGAAAGCTTCGCCTCCCTTCGGTGCTTGCTAACCGACTTGGACGGCGCGCTTCTCTTCGGCTTTTCGGATTTACCATTAAAATTAGGCTCCTGATTGCGAGCCCAAGTGTGTACTTTCGTATAACTAGGCGGTGTTTCTGTAAAAGTCCAAGCCCGAAGACTGCACTCGCGGCGCCGATGATGATAAACTTCTTCGTCTTTGATTCTATCGGGGAGAACAACAGGCCCAAGCCCAAAAGTTGCGTCTGAGGTCGCAGAAGGATCAAAGTCGGGAAGGAATGGCACGCTGGTGCTTCCAAGTTTGAATTCTCTACCCGCCCATTCCCTAGGGCGCTCGGGAACATCTTCTTCCCTACTGTAAAAGGCATCTTGGTGGAGAATTAAGGGTAGATTGAAACTTGACATCGTTGTAGAAACAAAATGGGCTGATGGGGGGGATTGATGATGTGCCAGCAGTAATGAATCGTTACTGGCTCCAAAGCTGTCTTTGATTCCTCTGAACAGTTTATCCTGAACAGAGGAACCTAGCTTTCGAATCGGGCTTGGTATCATTGTGGAGTTTGACATGCTTGCAGTCTTAATGAAGTTGTTGGTAGTCAATGCTGTATTGGGAAGGAAAGAAACGTGCTTCTTTGCTGTAGGAGTATCTACATCCCCAAAGCGCTGACTGAGTTTCAGCATTGTGCTCGAGTCGTGCGAATCTTTCGTTACGGGGAAATTGAGCGAGTCTTGAGAGGAAATCTTAGCACCAGGCGGCCTGATTTCCAAGCTAGTTCGCTGCTCAATATGTTCATCCCTTGGTTCTGAAGATGACGTAGGAGATAATTGTAGTGAAGACTGAGCCATTGTACTGGTCTTCCGCCGTTTCGCATCCGGAAATTCTTGTTCTGATTGTGACCTCTTCCATTCGGGAGTAATGTCTTGGCTTCTATGGTTGTGACCGCTATCATGATCAGAATCAATCTGACTAGCCAAGTGACTGATTTGTGCAGATTTTGAGGCCAGAGCATCTGCTACGACGGAGGCTATTTGGGACTGTACAAAATTGTGATAAGCTTTGCTTTCTTTAAGCTGAACTGCTTGCAATTCATCTAACGAAGCAGCCTTGAAATAAGCTTCGTCACCAAACATCGCATCTGTTGCAGATTTGGGTAGGGTTTCGTCAATATGATCTCCTTTCCGTTTCTGGGAAAGCTCAATCTCTCTCATGATATCCTCGTCAGAATCGTAATCGTCTTCATTTTCTTCTTGGCTGATTGCAAGTTCAACAAGGGTTTCGTCCACCTCTCTTTCTCCACGGTGACCATGAAAATTGTGATGGCCCTGTTCCTCATAGACTGATTGGAAAGCGAGACGAAGATTCTCAGGGTACAAGTCTTCCACCGACTCAAGGCTGGTTTTCACGGAAGTCTCAAATGGCTTTGGCTTGACGAAAGTTTTGAAAGTTGGCTTTGAAGGGTCACCTCCATTCCGTTCTTCTTGGATGAGCCCTTTGACCATTTCCCTGTGCTCGCCTTCGTGCATCCATCCACCATTCTGGGAATATCGAGGGTCAGCTGACATAGAAAACAATACCTCAGCTGGGAATGGGCTACTACCAGCCGTTGCATTTGGAATTTTAGACTTTCGACGACGGGTTTCATCTTTCCAAAGACCTGCCATACTTTGTACTAACTTCTCTTCGGGGGCAAAAGGACCAAGGTTTTGAGCGAAGTCATGGTGGAGCAGACGTGGCTTGACATCCCTCCTATTGAGAATATTTTGGACACAGATATCAACTTCCAATGAACAATGGCTGACCCTAGGGAGATACACGTCATTCGTAATGAGATGATCAGGTATTGAGCGGTCATGCCAAAGGTGCATTGATGAGGAAATTTCATTGCATAGAGGCACTGGACCTCGAAATGTAGCCTTACTAGAATCGATATATCCACATCCATACAGATTGTAGTCCGCCATCCACTGAAGAAGAAATTGAAGATGGGCTTCATATGGTTGAAATACTCGCTTCATAACAGTACCCTGACGCAAGATATCCGCGAGACGCGTCATTACCATGGGATTCAACATGTAAATTTTGAGATAGAAGCGGTATCCAACATGGAAGCCATAGAATGGAACCGCCTTTACCAAGGTAATACGTGCGACAAATTTGGCATTTCCATCATGTGCATTACGACGATAGCTTACAGCCAGGGCATAATCAATTGAAAGATGAAGTCTGTGGATATACCTTCCAACTACACATTTATCAGTCATCAAAGCAACAATCGAAATTTAGCAAAGACAAACCTTCGTCGGGATCAAGGGAGCCTTCATACTCAATATACAAATAAGGAAATGCTCCATGGATATGTGCGCAGACCTTCTGACCTGTCTCCGTCGAGCCAAAAATTCTGATGACAGGTACTTTCGGCTCTTTATGAATATCGGAAGGTTTGATGTTTCGTTTTAGTTGAGGATCAAATTGAGAAGGTGTAGCTTGATAATGATCAATGCAATTGAGACGTACTCGAAAGAGGTCCATGGCAATTGGACGTATTAGGATGGAGGCACCCAGCGAGAGTCGATGTTGTCAGTTTTCATGACTTCGCATTTCTCACTGTACCTTCAAACACAAAGGGGAAAACCGTAGGAAGTACTGTTCCTGTTTTATCTTCATTCTCTTTCTCATACCACATCTGAGTGGCGCAAACACGAACGCGAAAACAAACCTACGCCAAGTCACGGGACTACTTGGATCTGGAAGTGCTGACAGAGCATACCTTATCGCCGCTACCCAATGGAATTTATCAATCGATCCACATCCTGACTTTCCTAAACCCACCTCTCTTTCCTACATCCACCAGATCTAACTCTCTATTCTCTTTAGTCTAGAACCAAATTATTGTTTGATACTTGATCCCCTTGATCTAAAATTTTGAAAATATCATCGACTTTTATACTTACTGTTACTGAAATACCAATAACTGTCAAATCGTTTTTTTGACATAGCAAACCCTCCAAAATGCCTCCCGCAGGTACTCAACCTCGAAAGCCTGAACAATCTGCAGCAAACAAGGACCAGAACGAGTATATCCCAGCTTTTATCGCAAAGAAGCCATTTTATATCGGCGACGATGATAATACCGATTACCTCGAGCATCAGCGCCTTCAAAAAGCCCAATTAGATCAGTCAAAATGGTATGATCGTGGAAAGAAATTGGGTCCTGCAGCCACCAAGTTTCGAAAAGGCGCATGCGAAAATTGCGGAGCAATGACACACAAGGCGAAGGATTGCTTGAATAGACCTAGAGCGAAAGGCGCCAAATGGACCGGAAAGGATATACAGGCAGATGAAGTTATACAGGACGTTGATTTGGGATGGGATGCCAAGAGAGATCGATGGAACGGATACGATGCGAAAGAGTACAAGACCGTCACAGATGAATATGCGCAGCTAGAAGAACTGAAAAAGCAATTACAGAGTGGCCATAGCAAAGATGGAGAAGAAGCTGATGAGGATGGCGATGATGATGGCGCGAAATACGCCGAGGAATCAGATATGGGCAGACATCAAAGTACATCGACAAGGCAGCTGAGAATACGCGAGGACACAGCAAAATATCTATTGAATTTGGACCTAGACTCGGCGAAGTACGACCCAAAGACTAGATCTATGGTGGACAGTGGAGCGACTGCTGACACGGCTGCGGCGCTGGTTGCGGAAGAAGGATTTTTGAAAGCTTCTGGAGATGCCGCCGAATTTGAAAAGGCACAGAAGTACGCCTGGGAGTCTCAGGAAAAGGCTGGTGACACAAAACAACATTTACAAGCTAACCCTACTTCTGGCGAGTACTACAGAAGAAAGGAGAAGGAAGAGGCCGAGGCCAAACGACAGGCGCATAAAAAAATGCTTTTGGAGAAGTATGGCGGAGATAGCAATCCCATGGCTGCAAAGCTTAGGGATGCAGCCGTTATGGAGTCTGAGAAATATGTGGAATATGATGAGACGGGTGGAATTAAGGGAGCACCCAAGGCCTCTGCGAAGTCTAAATATCCTGAGGACATTTATCCCAATAATCACACATCTGTATGGGGAAGTTGGTGGTCTAATTTCAAATGGGGTTATTCGTGCTGTCATTCGCTGGTCAAGAACAGTTACTGTGTTGGAGAAGCAGGTAAAAGTGCCTTTCAAGATGCAGAGCGTGCTCGAATAGGAGGTATCCTGATGGATGGGGACACAGAAGAGGTCGAACCAGCAGAGGTTGAGGTGGAAAAGCCTTCCGCTATCACACAACAGACGAAGAAACGCACTGCGGAAGAGATGCACTCGGGTGTTTCGGAGGAGGATATGGATGCATGGAAGAAGAAGCGTATAGCAGCGGACGATCCAATGAATGCTTTCATAGGGAAAGACGAATTAGTATGACGAGCAGATTCAATAGTAAATCATTGGACATCTTATTTGAACATTGAAATCATCACTGAATATTTAATCTCAAGCCGCTTTCATTTTCCCCAAGCAGTTTAGGGGAATAATATCAAAATAGAAAGATAGCTTTCGGTACTTGGATTAGCTCATGTATAATAATGTTGAACGCATTCCAATATTGATGCTCTAATAAAATCACATATTGTTCGTCGAATGGTACATTCATGGAACAACAAAGTCATTAAAAAAAGTGATCATTAATAATTCATCATGGAATACGGCTTTTATTTTGTAGCTCGACGCTGAGATGTCTGCTTTACATGCGTAACCGGCCCTAACCCCTGCTAAAACGTAACCCTCATGATGTAGATAGGAAAGATTTTGGTATCAAAATGTTCCTCTATTCCTCATCCTCTTCCTCGGCATCATCGTCCTTCTTCTCGGAAGCCTTGGCCTTCTTTCTGCGGACACGACCTGGGCGTCCACCTCCGAATGGCGAGCTCAATGCGAAGTCGATGTGCTTTTGGGAGTCGAGACGGACAACGAAGGATGGAACGTTGACAATTTGCTTACCAACACGGATGTGTCTTTGACGGATGAGGACACGAGCGTGATGGATGGACTTGGCAAGACCGAGCTTGTAGACACAGGTTTGAAGACGACGCTCCATGAAATCCTCAATCTTCAAGGCCAAAACGTAATCGAGCTTCATGCGGGACTCGTCGAGGACACCGACACGGACAAGACGACGAATGAGGGCGTTACCTTCGAAAAGTCTCTTTGGGTCCTTCTCGTCGAGGGTGAGCAATTGACTAAATTGAATACGTTAGCGCATTGAAAACTTCTCGAATTGAAGAACTTCACATACCGGGCAGCACGACGAATCTTGGAGAGAGTCAACTGGACACGCCAGACCTCACGCTTGTTGCGGAGACCATACTCTCCGACAATCTTCAATTCGGAGTCCCTAGGGAATAATCAGTGACATGAACAGAGCAAGCTCTAGAACAGTGGTCCACTTACAAACGAGCACTCTCGAAGCTATAAAGTTGTCAGCATAAATTACAAAGTGCAACAGGTAAATGATGGAGAACTTACGGACGACGTGGGACCTTGTAGGTCTTGGAGTATGAACGTCTGTTCAAAAATATTAGCAAACGAACTCAAAATTGGCCTTGTTGCGATCGAGGTGATATTCCCCCAAAGCAATTCGATTCAATGCCAAAAAAAAACTCCAGATAATTTCGAGATCAATCGAAGTAAATTTGAAGCTTCAGAATGTGGACAATACGTACGGGGCCATTTTTGCTGATACGTCGAGTCGATTGTCGTCGTGAGGTTGTTGATCGCTGGCTGTAAATTTTGTTCCTGTAATTTTTCGATGTTCCGGAATTTCAATTAGGGCATTTGACCCGAGCTACCACCAAAGTGGGAAGGCGCCAAATTAAGCGAAGATTTTTGAAAGTTGGAGTTGCCGATACCAGCGTCAATTTGCAATAGAAAGATTATCGACAATTTCTGAATAACTTCGACCTCCCTCCGAATACCCATCCTACATCGACAAAATGGGTCACCCAGCAGGTCTCCGCGCCGGTACTCGGGTGAGTTTCTTATTTTCCATTTAATTGCACCATTTGGAGATGATTGCTACGGCCACAGCTTTAAACTCGATGCGACGACGGCAATTTTGGAATCGAGAGCAATAACTAACTCATTTCCAGTATGCATTCAGCAGAAACTTCAAGGATCATGGTATGATCAAGTTGTCGACCTACTTGAGACAATACAAGTATGTAGAAGTCCATTTCTACGCAATTTCGAAATATCGCAAAACACTAATTCATTTTTCAGGGTCGGTGACATTGTTGATATCAAGGCAAACGGTGCCGTTCAAAAGGGGTCAGTCAAATTCATCAATCGTATATAAATTTCCAGGCAGAATCGACACACGGAGACTTGCGAGAAGACGGTGGAATAATCTGGAGGACGAATTCATGTACTGACTTCTGTTCAGTATGCCCCACAAGGTTTACCACGGAAAGACTGGTGTCGTCTACAACGTCACCAAGAGCGCCGTTGGTGTTATCATCTACAAGAAGGTTAAGCACAGATACATCGAGAAGCGTGTCAACCTCAGAATCGAGCACGTCTCCCTCTCCCGCTCAAGAGAGGAGTTCGTCCGCAGAGTCAAGAAGAACGCCGAGTTGAAGAAGCAATCGAAGGCCGACGGTACCCACGTTCACTTGAAGAGACAGCCAGCCATGCCAAGAGAGGCCAGAACCATTTCGATGAAGGATAACGTACCAGAGACCATTGTACCAATCGCATACGAGACGACTATCTAAGCTCTGGGCTGGGGTTTGTTTGGGTTTCTTTGCGGGATATGATACAATGAGGGTCAGAGGCTTCTAGCGTTGCATGATACAAATTAAATGTGTGCAATACCTTCAAGAATCTGATAGGTTTCCAACAGCATCCGATGACACGCATGGCCATGTGTTTGCAGCAAATTTGAGTGAACCACAAATTTTTCTCTATTTTCCCCCATCTCTTTTTCCTTTCGGAGCCGTATTTGTCACGCTTAGGTAGAAGATTTCCCACTTCTCCGAAGCCCTCACAAGTGTTCCAAGAACAACCCCAGTCGAGTTTGGCGTTTGATCATCCAGAGTCTCCTATGTTCTGGATGCAGCCTCATTTGAATACATTACAATCCCCCCTACCATGTCTTTTTTCTATGATGCATGCCATTAAGCAGATCTACGATGAGCTTCCTCTCCTTGTCTCACAATGTTGAGTCTAGATCGGTGCCGTTCACATGATGTTTCTTACCCTGGTATGGGTTTTGAGAGAATGAAAATAATACCACCACATTTCTTGTTCCTTGGGCGTCGAATGGATGTGATTTGAGTAAGAATAGTAATGCCGAAAGCATACCGGCAGTAGATATCAACTAACAACATAATTCCTTGGATTTGCGCATGATCTATAAAAAACTGTACTCCACACATCGATGGTAGATGATCTACATCTGGCACCTATCGTGACAATGCACCAAAAAAGATCGGTACTGGCCGAGGAGGCGAGAGATCCAGCCGCGTACAACTTAGCCTTCTTGGTGCACGAATTTTGCGGGGGGTGCAGCATAGCCACGGTCGGAATCTGAAGAGAGGCGCGTATTTGGACATACTATCACATAATAAATACGGAAGAGTTAGCTACTCGAGGTTTTGATGGTTTCAGCAAAGATAGTGGTAATAAGGATCGAGGCCTCAGATGCAGCTTTCGAGAATCTCGACTTGCCCATTTCAGACTTGACTCTCGAATGGAAGGATATCAGAAAGCAAGATGGTGCTATGACTTACGGAGAGGCCTGAGGAAAAGCTGGCAAAAGAAGAAATGCGAGACAAAACTATTCGGGACTTGTGAGTTCAGACCTTCCTCATAAAGCTAATCCCTGAGATGGTAGATAGCGGAGACTGGGGACCTCGTACCTTCTTCGGCTTCCTTCTTCATCTGATAAGTGATGGGGGAGGGGGGGTGAGGAGTGATGAGGGATGGATGAGTGATGAGCTGACACAAGTAAGCATATCGAATGGAAATGTGATTCATGAAAAGTTAGTAAAAGTCTTGGGAGTGTCAAGGATGATGATTTATTGATTTATTGATTGTGATTGTTGAGACGATGCTGGGTAGTGAGTAAGTAGTCGGTACTTAGTAGTGAGTGATACTGATATTGATATTGATATCTATTGACATGATTGAATGTATTATTTTTATTCTATTGATTCATTAGATAGGCTCAGATAGGATAGTAGTACGTACAATGCAGTATCCCCCTCTTCAATAACCCCTAATCAGAAGTGCGGAGTACGATGTACGAGATACGATGTACACCAACCACTTGCGTGCATGAAGTAAGTCTGAACAAGTCAAATATGCATACAATTCGTTAGAGAACCCTGGATTAGGTAGAATGATAGATTGATGGATAGATGGATAGATTGATAGATAGATTGATACTAAGAAAGAGAGACAGACCCTTTAAATCAAATGTGAGGAAATGAATGCTTCTCTTTGTAACCCCCTAATAATACTAGATATACCTAGGTAGGTAATGAATACATGATAATTCAAACCTCTACATCTACACATATACAGTACTATACTCGCATAATCGTATACTGTGAACATTACATGGCATTAAATGACATTACATGACATTATTATGTTTTAAAAGATTCTACAATTTGTCTTCATGTACTAGGAGTAATAATTCATTCTCTCTTCCTCTGTTCCTCTCTGCTCTCTTTTCCCTTCCCTTGCCCTTTCCCTTGCTTTTCCTCTTCCTTTTTTGACTTTTCCCTTTTCTTGTATCCCCCATCCCAGTGGGATTTTGATTGGGTAGCATCATCCAGCGTTTAGACGTATGACGCCGCGTCGTTTTTCCGTTTTCCTTTCCTGGCAAATCTAAAGAGATTTATTATTATCTGGATTATCGGAAATTCATAACCCGATCAAACATACCTCGATAATACTGTACGAGCACTTGCTATACTTTCTCCCAACTTTTGATTTTCTCTCATTTCTTCTCTCTCTCTCTCTCTCTCGACTCTCTCCCTCTCTCCCCCCCCTCTCTCTCTCTCTCCTAACCCTTCAAAGGAGTAAGAAATCATAATTCATTCAAACTAAGTACTTACTTTTTTCCTCTTCTTTTTTCTCTCTCTCTCTCTCTCTTATTCTTCCTTCATCTTTTCATCTTTCTCTTTTCTCCTTACATACATTTCTTCCAATTTTTATTATTCCTCTTGTACTTTATCAAGCTGCAATCAATCCCTTTCTTGCTGTGTCTTTCCCACCTTTCATCGGTCCAATACGTAAACGCATCAGTAAAGATTCCGAGATCTCAAAGTACCTTCCTGGTTTAGGTCGTTGGGCACATTTACTGCCGCTAATCCACTACGTAATAATCGTCAACTCGCATTTCTTTGGTGGCTTTCTAATCGGGAACGAGGCTCTAAGCCTCTTCAAAGAATCAAATGTCCGAGTAAGTCTGTTATGTTATATTATATGATACTTGACTCGACTTTATCATAATGATGTGATCAATCTCATTCATTCATGTGGTCAAAAGGAAAAAAATAATTAAATCATGTTCAACAACAACAACATCAACTAACAATGCAATCAATCATACAGCTTCATCCACATTACTGGATGGACTCAATATAATCATCGTCGCTCCTTACAACATATACGCTCTCTCTCGGGCTCTTCTACAAAGACGATAACAAAATCAATATCGACTACGACCCTGCCGACGATGGCTACAGTATCAAACGCCCCTGGAATCCCCACGCTAAGGGCTTTCGCTCCCTATATGGATCACGAGGAGAATTTGAGTACTCTTCCGGACCCTCGGAGTAGAGTCTCGTCACCTACAATCGACAGCCCTGCCTCAAACCAAGAACAGTATCAAGAGCTGAGCAATGCACATTTGAGCGAAGAGGTCACGACACTGAGCAAAAAGCTTATCAACGCCATAAATCAACAGACAACTCTCGACGATAGTTTAAGCGCCACTCGACATGAACTGGAGGCTTCAAGAGAACGAAACAAGCAGCTTGAACGGGAAAATCGAGAGCATAAAGCGCTAGTATCAAATGGAGTACTGATACGGAGTTCAATCGCTGAAGCCGAGAAGGCCAAACTCAATGCGACCTTGACAGAAGAGAGGAATAAAAGGAGGGAAGTTGAGAAAGAAAAGAAGAGTATCGAGCTAGAATTGGAGAATCTGACCACGGCTTTATTTGAGGAGGCGAACAAGGTTGGTCCAAGTATAGTCTTTCAATGCAATAAAAGCTAACATTGACAGATGGTTATCACGGCTCGAGAGCAAGCACAGAAGGAATATGATATCGTGAACAAGAAGAACGATCAACTAAAAGCACAACTTCAAGAGGCAGAGAACCTATTAAAGTCGCAACAAGAACAGTTGGCAGAATTGAAGCAAGTTATGGAGCACATGACCGAAGAACAGGATGATCAAACAAACCAAACAAATGGTACCGCACCGTCAACTCCAGCGTTACATCAAACCGATCGCAAAGACGAGAATATGCACAACTCGGATTCGATACAATCTTCGTCAATCCCGGAACCGGTCTCGCCTTCATATCCTACGAGCTTCTTGCACCTGATTCAACCAGTCCTTCGAACTGACCTTGGAGCTTACGATGATTTTATCTCTCTACTGCGTATGTCAAGGAATGTTGTTGGGAGTCGCGTTTCCAGTGGATCTTATGGAGGAATCGGTTTAGGGTTAGGATTAGGAGCATACACTGGGTCAACACATGCGCCAAACAACGGCTCAACATCTTCTATCTCAACATTGGGCACATTTGGATCTTCCCCGGCAACGCCGACTACACCAGCCTCCAATGTGAGCTCGAGCTCCAGAGATGGTCCCAATTCTTTGACCCCATTAAAAGAAACGAAATTTTACAAACGAGCTCTCGCCGAGGATATTGAGCCCACGCTTCGTCTCGATAATGCCCCAGGACTTTCTTGGCTCGCTCGAAGGACAGTCCTAAATGCAGTATGTGAAGGGTCGCTTGTTGTTGAACCGATGCCTTCGTCTATAAAACCATATGCATTCCCCTGCTCTCTTTGTGGCGAAGCCCGAAAAGGCCCAGAACATATCAGAAGTCATAGATTCCGAACGAGCGAGAGCGATAATGCGCAAAGGTACCCCCTATGCCTATATTGTCTAGGACGCGTCCGTTCGACTTGCGGATTTATGAGCTTTTTACGTGTTCTTAAAGAAGGTCACTGGAGAGGTGAAGATGAGGAGTCTGACAAAGCCGCCTGGGAAGAGAGTGTCAGGCTAAGAGAACGGATGTTCTGGTGTCGTGTCGGCGGCGGGGTTATTCCATGCGTACAGTCTTGGAATCAAGAATCATCTAGGAGTCCTCGCTTAAGCGATGATGAAAGAAGACGCAAGATCAGTGGAGAATCGGACAGGTCTATCGAAATCATACCTAGGGACATTACACCAACTAGTGAACTCTCCCCCGTCAACGTAACCGGTTTTGGGAGAAGGTCAGGTGATGGAGAAATCCTCCCTAGTCCCCTTCGGGAGGAAGTAGAGAGGACCGATGTTCCAATCGTCGATTCTGAGTTGGAGAATCAGGAAGCAGAGAAAGAAACAGCACTGGCGACGGTAGCCAAACAACAATCGGAATTGGAACTTGCAGAGAATTCTAGCGTTGTAATTCCCGAGACTGAAGTTAAAGACGAAGATCAAGAAACGGATCAGATCAGCAATGCAGAAGATTTTCACGATGCAAATGAAGTGGAACACATTGAACCAGAACAAAAAGGGGACACGGAAGAAGTTCACAATGTAACAGAGGAAACGTCACAATCCGGATCCTCAGCACAAAACGAGGAGTCTATTGAAAGCAGTGACGACACCGAAAAGCTTTCAATCGCCATACCTGGAGCTTTTTAATAGCCCGATTCGAGCTGGCATTCTGTATCATGTTATGAGTAATAATTGTTGGGTTTGAATCTTTTCTGGGAGTTTGGCAAAAGGAGGGATGGAATTCTACATGGTTCTAATGGCTCATTGCCGGTTGAAATGCAACGGCGTTATTTTGCATGGGTTGATCGGCGGTACATACTATACCTTGCTTATTGTACATAATAATGGATTACGAGGGGGACAATAGCAGTAGCTGGGTTGTTGGCATGTATGATGCCACAATTGCTATGTGTGCTATGGAATAAGATAAGATTAATGCTATGAAATAATAGAAGATATATGATATGCTTCTCGTGTATATATATTGGGCTAATTCTGTTTTAATTGTGATTTTCGGTGATCAACTGTGGATTGAAGTAAGTGAGTGAGTAGCATGGAATGGATCCGCTGGCCACTTGCAACGAAACTCTCTCAGAAATACTGGTAGTAGATGAATAGGGAAGGAGAAAGCCCTGGGTGTAGAGGTTGAAGGAATTGCTTCTCATTTAGTTGTCATTTTGCAGATTCAAAATTCGATAATCTACACTTTCGAGATCCTCCAGAATATGCACGCATTCGAATCCACTTTGTGGAAATCAGGAAGTACTTTTCATAATCCCAAATCTTCCATCTTATCTGAGAGGGTCAGCCAATCGTGGGGTAAGAATATGTGGCACCAGGACAAACCTCGGATATCGGTCAAACTAAGTTCCGCCTCAAGCTTTTGCCCAGGGCTGTTGCAGGGCTAGATTTCTTGTGTAAGGCTGCTGCTGGTCGCATTTCTTGTAGATGCAGAAGTCAACCACCAATTGAAATAACAACAACAGAAAGAAAGGTCAATTCAACTCCAACTAGTTACAGTGTTCAACATGGCCCCTTCAGTTGCAGATGCTGTTGCAGCACTTGATGAAATAAAACCACCCCAAGGCGTTGTATTACCGCCAAAAGAAATCAAAGGTACGCGATCAAATCAACATCGAGAGAGTATCATCTAACATCATAATAGCTATTCTCGAGAAAACAGCAGGCTATGTTGCGCGAAATGGAATCAATTTCGAAGGTGAGCGATTCTTGAGCCCAATACATTACACCAGCATCAAGCTAATAATCTTAGATCGTATCAGAGAAAAAGAAAGAACCAACCCCAAATTCTCCTTCCTTAGCACCAATGATGCATACAACGCATACTATTTATGGCGACTCAGCGAGATTAAAGAAGGCAGGGGAACCGCAGTTGCGGCAGGTAGAGCTGGAGAGGCGCCGGCGGAAGCAGAGAAACCTAAAGGACCGCCTGAGCCACCAGAGTTCCATTTCTCGGCGCGCATGCCCAATATCAGTGCACAGGATCTCGAGGTGGTCCGTTTAACCGCATTATTCGTTGCGAAAAATGGTAGACAGTTTATGACGACATTATCTCAGAGGGAAACGGGGAATTATCAGTTCGACTTCTTGAGACCCAATCACAGTTTACACAACTTCTTCCAGCGATTGATTGATCAATATACTATGTTGTTGCGAGCGAGTGGTATGGATGGAGAAGGTGGGAAGATGCAGCAGGAGAGAATCAAAGAGTTGCAGGCCAACTTAGAAGATAAATTCCACGTCTTGGGTAGAGCCAAGCAGAGGGCAGAGTGGTTCAAATTCCAAGACGAACAAAAGCAGAAGAAGGAGGAGGCGGTTGAGAAGGAGAAGCTTACATATGCACAAATCGATTGGCACGACTTCGTTGTCGTAGAGACTGTTATCTTCACAGAGGCTGATGATCAGACGAACTTGCCTCCACCAACATCACTGAACGAACTTCAATTTGCCTCTCTGGATCAAAAGGCACAAATGTCGATTAATTCGACACATATGCGCATTGAAGAAGCGATGCCTGGAGACGATGGAATATTTGACGGGTCATATGCCCAACCACAATATAACATGGCTCCACCACCAGTGCCGCAACCATCATATCAGCCACAATACCAAGACCCACGCCAGAAGAACAACGAAGATGAGGACGAAGAAGAACAGAGGATACGAGAGCGAACTGAGGCTAGAGCTCGTGCTCAGCAAGCACAGGCTGAAGCTAAGGGTGGCGCTGCACCTATGAGAATCAAGGAGAACTACGTTCCTCGAGCTGCCGCAAGAGCCGCCAATAAACAACAAATGGCCCTTTGCCCCAATTGTAATCAACAAATTCCTTATGATGAGCTTGATGCTCATATGAGAAGTAAGTTAACACTCTAAATCTTATGATGAACTCAGCCGACTAACACTTCTATAGTTGAATTGCTTGATCCTAGGTGGAAGGAACAGAAAGCGAAGGCAGAGAGCCGCTATGCAACAACTAATCTTTCCACGCAAGATGTGGCTAATAATCTCAAACGCTTAGCGAGTCAAAGAAGTGATATTTTTGATGGGGCTACAGGGCAACATATAACAGAAGAAGAAGCCGCTCGAAGAAAGAAGGCGGCGAATGGTTACGATGGTACTCCGGTGGATAAGGCGGACCGAGCACGCTATGAAATGATGCAGAATGTAAATGTGGAGGAGCAAATTCGGGCGATTCACCAGAAATTTGGAGATAAAAAATAGGTTAATGGCTTGAACTGAGCAGGAGGAGGAACTCCACGCAAGTATGAAGACGATTGACTCGTGGAGATAGATCTTTTTCACAAGTTGTACGCATACGCCCTAACGGAAGGATTTCAAAACATAGGAGCATGGTGTTCTGGCTTGAGGATGGGGTATGTTTTATGTAAATTATGAATTAATATTTATACAACTACTGAATAGTCAGCAGTTGCATGCCATTTCTCCTTGGGCACTGTCATTACCTACCTAGTGCTTCACATTTTGCAACCTCATCTGTGAGAGCCATCTTCTCAATGGTATTTCCACAAGTCAAGTAAAGCAAAGCACGTGAATGGCTGAGTAAATGTTCTCTTGCTTTACTTGCGATATCGTGTGTATCAGGTCATGTATACTTCCGTGCATCATGATGCTAATCGACTGTACCTTCAGCTTTTACCTACTTCTAGGCGTTGAGCTAGGTGAGTCACACGGATGGATGATATATTGATTGTGAAAGGTGGCTCGGGTCTTGAGTGCAAGTATGGGTGGATGCCGGGTATCGGTTTCTTTGTGTGTAGATGGAGATGTGGTTGGTATAGTGTGATTGATGTGATTGATGTGACGTGATATAATATAATATGTATAGATAGAGTTTTACTTGGATAGGTCGTTTTTGATTATTTTGAGATTTGAATGGGGTTGGAGGGGTGAGTGGAGTAGTTTGGATTGGATTGGATTGGATTGGATTGGATTGGATTGGATTGGATTGGATTGGATTGGATTGGATTGGATTGGATTGG
>PQXL01000192.1:0-67669 GCA_004916875.1 Botrytis galanthina
CTTTATAAAACTATTTAATTATAAAAAAGTCTTTTGAAAAGAAATAATCCTAGGGGTTTTCTTTATATTTTATATTAAATAAATTATTATTTATATTTTTTTGATTCTCTTTTTTCTTATTCTAAAAAGTTTTTGTAGATATATTTTTTTTAAAAAGAGAATAACAAAAAGTATTAATCATATCTTTATAAAGAGTGTAATTATTACTATATAATGAATCGATACTCTTAATATTGTTATAGGCTCCTATAGTTTTAAATATAGATTTGTTAGATTGTTTATCAACTTAATTCAAATTAGTATTAAATATAATAGAAAACAATAAAAATAAGAAGGTTTTTTAAATAATTGAGTAATTTGTAATATCACTAATTAATATTGATTCGAATAGAATATAAAAGATATAACACCTATATATTCATAGATCCTATATATCTAATTATATTCTATCTAAAGAACTAGCTATATAGGAAAGTAGTAGGCTTTATATAGGCACTACTAAAAGAGCTAGTCTCTTTCGTATTTGCTTATTTCCCTTTGATATAGTAGCTATTATATTGAAGTCATTCCCTTGAAGTGAATACTCTTGTTCACATAGTAATGGTGATGATAATGGTGATGGTAATGGTGATGGTAATGGTAATGGTATTGGTATTGGTATTTTATATATCTGATAGAGGGGAAAGTGAGAGAGGTGATAAAGAATAACAGATGAGTTTAATTGATTTCTATATAAGTATACTTTTCATATTATCTCTATAAAAACCTAGATATGAAATCTTGGATTTATATTTATCCATCTATATATATATATATTATATACAAATATCGTTATTTCATTTATACGTTAGATGATAATTATAATAAAACTTATTACAGTACATGGACATGAGAAGTACTACTCTACAGAGGTTGATGGCATAAGTATTGTAAAACACATCAAAATGCGACCGAGCTTTTCCCCATTTTTATCGTTTTAACCAATCATATTATCACACTGGTTGAAAATTTATATGATAAACTCTAGGTGGTAAAAGTATTGTAATTTTTTTCTAATTTTAGCAAAATCATTTAAAATTATCAAAATTGATACTTTTCTTTTTAGAAATTCTATTCTAAATCTATTTAGATTCAATTAGAAGTTTCAAAAGCTTTAAAAATTTTAAAATCATAAAAGTTAAAAAAAAAGAACAAAAAGCTTCAAAATTCGAAAATTTAGGGGGGATAGCTGAATATCTAGTAAAATTAGTTAAAGCAGCATTGGAATACTATAAAACAGCAACTTTTATTAAAAATGGGGCTTACAAGACTTACCCTTCCAACCTCCGTACTAGTAAATACTCATCTACCTATCTACCTACATATAAATATATCAAGAAAAACTCAAAGAACAATTCATCATTATTATACTCATATACCTGTATACTAGTAAAGATACAGATATATATTTTACGAATATAAAAATAACCTTGAAAATATAAGAGATCATTTTCAGACTATGCTATGTCGGTAACTGAGAAAGTGGCTGTGCAGCAGAAATCGTATTTTTCGTTCCTTGATTTAGGTACTCGTACTGGTTTACATAAAGTATCTACATACATATCTACCTACCTACATACATACCTACCTACATATAAGGTACTATATAATATATGCATAAATAAACTCTAAAGAGTAATACCTCATAGATTCGTTCATATATACGGAATAACAAATAGATTTTCAGGGTTCCAGATATCCAGATGTACAGATGTACAAACAAACAAACGAATAATAAAATCTCCCTTCATTCAGGGTTCTCCTCATCTTTCATGCTGATCGCAAAAAGTAGGAGGAATGACGAGGAGGTCGGAGGATCGGATCTTTGGATGTGCTATGTTATGCTATGTTATGCTATGTTATGCTATGCTATGCTATGGAAAGGGTGTGCGCGGTTGGTTGGTTGGTTGGTTCGTGGTATGGTGTGGTCACTGGTGTGGTGTGGTTCCTGGCTAATACGTACCTAGGGGAGTTTGATAGATGGATGATGGCTGATGGATGGATGATGGATGGACGGACGCGGGTCGGGTTAGAGTTTTAGGGTTGTTGGTCAAGGTGATGCATGTATGTACACTGTATGTAGGTAGGGTTTTCTGTGTGGTATTTTTTCTTCTTTTTTTCTTGGGGGTTTGCTTGGGCTTGGGCTTGGGCTTTGGTTGGCTTGCTGATCGTTTCGTTTCTGGGCATGAGGTGATGGAGAGGGGAATCTGAGCACGCGAGCTTTGGTTTGAGGTGGTTTGGTTAGTTTGGTTAGTTTGGTTAGTTTGGTTAGTTGATTTAGTTGATTTAGTTGATTTAGTTTAGGTGGTTTAGAGGGTTTGGTTAGTTTAGTTAGTTGATTTGGTTTAGGTCGTTTACAGAGTAGAAGGTTTGGACGGAGCATTTATTAATGGGTAAATGTTATTTGTGTTGTTTTTTATAGATACATCTAATTTAATGATTTCAAGAGATCAAAATATCCGATGGGTGAAAAATGGAAAATTTACTCTGCATAGAACTCTTTACGTGTAGAACTTACATAGCAGAATCCCTATAGTAGCCACACGTACCGAATACGATATTCCCATGTATCATGCATGTACGTCCACCATTGCATTTTACATACGAACGGGACATCTGTACAAAGACCCTAGTTTCTTCTTGCATGAAACGTTAGGATGGGAAGACACTGGACAGACAGACGGTGAAGGATCGGATTCGTGGTCACTGGTTAGTCATTACGAGAAGAGGGCCAGCGAGCCTTTGCATCCGGGAACGCCATCGGTACCTTTTGGATTAGCGGCCGTTCTGTGGATCGATTTGGGGAGGGCTCGGAGGCTTGGTAACTTGGTAGGGCATGGTGGAATGGGATGATGGTGGTACGAGGTGTGTGGTGTGGGGGGAAGAGCTGAGGAGATGCAGATGTGCAGATGTGCAGATTGATGTGTGGTTAGCTCGAGGTTGGTTGTATATTGAATTGAGATTTATGGACGAGTTGGGATGGGTAGATGGGTAGATGGGTAGACGGGTAGACGAGATGAGGAGATGAGGAGATGAGGAGATGGGTAGATGGGTAGATGGGTAGATGGGTAGACGAGACGGGTTGGATGGAATAGAAGGGTAGAAGGGTTGGATGAATGTAATGTCAGATTACCATTGGGTGCCATTTGGACAAAGATGTACGAACAGAGGTAGTAGGTGAGTTTACGAAATGTACAAAGAGATCGCGTGATAAGACAAGGCTTATGGAAAGGCCGAAGAAGGTGGAAGTATTCCATGTGGTGTAAGGTTGGCGAGAATGAAGGGTCTTATTAGATCGTCTACTAAATAGTGATGAAGTCAAGAGGAGAGTCAATATACTTTCTTCTCTCAATACCTGACTCAATCAAGATTCAATGGATCAGATGAAATACCTCCCTCCTCCGTCACTTGTAAGTTGTAACTTGTAAGTATCTCATCGTCAAAGAAGAAAAATCAAATAAATGGTTTGTGCTTGGATCTGTCTCAGATTGAACCAAGAAAGCTTTAAGCCAGGTCGATCCACCAATCCACCCATCCACCCATCCACCCATCCACCCGAGCCACCTTGACTAGAAACAAGCTGGAAGCATCAGCGCATTTATTTCACATTTACCACGATCAGAATAATATCCATCTGTATCCGTCTATATCCACTCATTTCCATATATATATCCATATATATATCCATATATATATCCATATATATCAAATATATCAAATATATCCAAAATATCCAATTTATCCAATCATTCCCATTTGTTCCTGCATATATCATTCCCCATAAAAATAAACTCATCCACCCCATCTCCTTACACCGAACTTCATCTTGAACTTCGTGCATTGCCATGAATGAAGTATATAGAGCTCTGATAATCCCGCTCGTTTGATTTCTTTTTAATTTGATTCATGTAAGTTTGCTTCAGACAGTCTTTCAATCATTCAATCTTTCGATCATTCAGTCTTTCAATCTTTCAATCTTTCAAGTATAAAGGATTGATTCGCACTCCTCCTTCGTTGCTCATTACTTTCACTCACTTTGTTTCGTGTTTCGACTGTCGAGTTTCTGGTGTGACGAGACGAGGATATCCAAAAGAAGAAGATCTATAGTGTAGTCAACGTTCATTCTCGAATTCACTCATTTCTCTGATAAAGAAGACTCATCCTCGACTTGGCAAGACTCAATTAAGAATCATAATACAACATAATCGAATCTTTTCAGCACGCCAGAGAAAGTCCATTCAAACTTGCATGACATTACATTGCATTGCATGAAGAAGGGAAAGAAAAGGCAAAGGATTCTTCTCTCATCGAACAAGCACCTGGGCATTCATTCCCATTCAGTCCAAAAAAGTGTGATTGGAACATCGAACATTGGAATCACCTCATCAGAAGGATTTATATCTACATAAAACCCTTGATGCGACTTCCTACATTACTTTATACATTCCACAAACCTACATTTTCCAATACATGCCAACAACTTCCTCCGATCTCTCACTCGCACTCTCACTCGCACTCTCACTCGCACTTCAAAACTACATAACCAACCTCCCTCGTTTACAATACAAATACAAATATACATACACATACAATACATCCATCTTTATTATAATTCTTCAATTATGAATCCAACAATGTCTCCACCACTGTCCATGTCGTCGCGCAAAAGATCCTCATCCATATCATCATTCGATTCTTTTGATTCGGATTTCTTCGAACAAACTTATGTACCTCTCTCCAATCTACCAACCCCACCTCTATCCTCGCATTCCTATGATACCACGGCGGCTCAATCGCCAATATCTCTTTTCAGCTCCGATGAAATCCTTGATCCAGACTATTTAGGTATGTACCTAGTAACCTTCCCAATCCATTCCGTCATTATGCACACCATCATCCTTTTTCCTGCAGAACACTTAGGCTAATCTCTTTTTCACAATCTAGGTCCTGCAATCCATCTCACAAACTTAATCCCCTCCTCCACTTCCTTAACCGATCCCTCCACTCAATTAGTTCACGCCCTGTTAACCCGCGCCGATCTACCAATCGAAATCCTCGCCCTCGCAGTCTGCATCCTCGATTCCCTCAACTCGAGATTTGCTCGCTCGTGGCGAATTTCATATCCCCTCGAATCATCCGAAGATCAATTACTCGAACAGTACGATTTCCCAAGTCCACAACGTGCAGAAGAACAACACATCGATTCGACACATCCCGAAGTGATCGTTCTCGCAGCCCTCATATTGGCGATGAAATTTATAGATGATCAACAAGGAACCACTCTTTACTATGCGCAGAAATGGGCAAGGGGATTGTGGAGTTGTGATCAGATTAATTTTACGCAGAGAGCTATTATGGAAAATTTGAATTATCGACTACTACCACTTTGGGAAGAGGAAATTATTGAAGAAGCGAAGATGAGTATGGCGAGAGCAGCAAAGAGACAATCATCACAATCGTATGGTATGCAAGATTGGACACAATCGATGAAGAATTGTGGAATGGGTCGACCGATGAGTAGTGGGAAGGCTTGTAAGGGAATTGAAGGAGAAAATACACCACAACCTACACCAGTTGAGATACCATTTTGTGAGGATTTGGTCATGGGAATTGGAAGTGAACGACCGCTAGGAGGTACATCGATGTTAAGTCGAGAGACGAAAATAGCATTTGGAGGATTGTTGGGTGGAGAGTATCAAGATGTGGATATGGATTTGGATTTGGAGAGATTATCAAGATCTGTGGATCCTTTAATGGTTCATGATGAACATATGAATTTTGTATGAGGATGCGCGCAGGATCAAGGCGAGAAGCTGGATCATATCATGATATGATGACTTTACGATCGCATCTTTTATAACCTCCTTCGACCCAAATCTGGGAATCAACAGGGTATTCAAGGATTGTCTCTTACGGTAATACGTCACATGACAGTCTTTCTTTCTCTCTGGATAAACCGGAAACGAGAATTAGGAGTCATGTTTATGGGAATGGAATGGAGTGAAGGGGAATTTTGGATCGAATTGTTCTTGGTTGGAAATTGGTTGGCATGGAAAATGGAATGGCGCTTTATACCTCGAGAAGAGATTTTGGAACAAAGGTTCAAATCTGGTGTTTCTTGCTTTGCTTTGCTGAGTTGTGGTTGTGGTTGTGAAGAGGATGAATGAGGAGGGTAGGTGAATGAGTGGGATTACATAGATTGTATATGCCTACCTGCCTACCTGAAATTACGTAGTAATAATACACACCTAGTAATAATATACATTACCTAATTTATATTTTATATGATTATAGTATTATGCTATTGTAGTTGCTGTTTTTATTCTTCTTTCCTTTTTTGGCATTTTTGGCATTTTTGACATTTTTTTGGCATTCTTTCTAACAAGCACAATTCGATCCCTCGACCGTTCGTACCTTTATACCTACAAGTAAAAGTAAGTAAGTAAGTACCTAAGTACCTGAGTATATTCGAACCACTCGATTCGATTCCGCCCAGCCTGGTCTGGTCTGGTCTGGCTAGGCCTCGCCAGAATGGTATGTGAGCAGGTAGGTAATAGGGTAAATATTGAAAACTTGAGAATCTAGATGTTTCGATTGTTTAGGGTTCGGGTTCGGGTTCTGGTTCTGGTTCGGGTTCGGGTTCGGTCTTGGTGTGTGGAGGGATGGATGGGTGCGTGGGGGATGGATGGAGTTGGGTGGATGGGTTGGAGTTGGGTGGATGGGGATGGATGGGGATGGGTTTGAGTGGATGGGTTTGAGTGGATGGATTCCGGTGGATGTGGATGTATGCTGGATATAATTAGTTGGTTAGTTTGGAATTCGTTTGGAATTAGTTTGTATTTATTATTGGAGTGAGTAGCTTTCAGAATTTGGAGTTTGGAGTTTGCAGTTTGGAATTTGCAGTTTGGAATTTGCAGTTTGCAGTTCTTGGGTGTAGGTTTCGAGAGATGGAGAGAGATGGAGAGAGATGGAGAGAGAGAGGTATGCTTATGTTTGACTTTGATTTCGAGTTTATCTATCTGGTATTGATATAGTATAGTATAGTATAGTATAGCATAGTATAGTATAGCATAGTATAGTATATCATCATGCATGGATTTAGTTCACTCGGAGTGAGTAGATTCTATCTATCTATCTAGACTTTGGGAGATGGGTGTTTGGATGGGTGTTTGGATGGAGAGAATGGATGGAGAGAATGGATGGAGAGAATGGATGGAGAGAATGGATGGAGAGATTGGATGGAGAGATTGGAAAGGGAAGGGTCTAGAGGGATCGAGAGGGATTGAGAGGGATCTGGAGTTACTGATACTTATGTTTTCTTTTGTGTGTTGTGTAGTGTAGTATAGTATAGTTTGCTGCTTGATTTACTGATTGATTTACTGATTGGTTTGCTGATGGGCGGATTGGTTTTGGTTTTGGTTTATCTGTTTTGGTTTGTTTGTTATGTGGTGCTAGTGCGGGTTGGGTGGTGAGTGGTGGGTGTTATGGTTGGTTGGTTAGGGTAAGGCAAGGGTTGGTATGCGAGGTGGAAATGTGAGTGTGGGTGTAGGTATGGATGGGATGGGATGGGAAGGGAAGGGAAGGAAGGAGTGTGGCATTGCATATGTGCATATACGAGTCGATGGTTGGAGGGTATGGGTATATGGGTATATGGGTGTATGGGTGCGTAATAGCATGGCATGGCGAGCTGAAGGGAAATTTATTTGCATTGGATTGGATTGGATTGGGTGATGTGGTGGTAGTTCAAAACTAGAGCTAAGGTAATGGCTGAGATTGGGAGGGTAGAAGGAAGAAAGAAAGAAAATTTAGATGGATGAATGGATTGAGTGGTATTGGGGAAGAGGAATTGACGAATGAAAACTTGATATGGAGGGATGGGTGGATCGGAGGTTGGTATTAGGTTATAGGGTGGTATTGGAATTCTTGGTATTGGGGGTGGGGTGAGGTGTGGTGGGGTATTTGGTGGGATTCTCGGTTAGGGAGGGGAGTTTGAAGGTGGTGGTAGGGGGTGAGGGGAGGGTTGTGCGGGAGGATTGTACGGTAGAGATGAATAGGAGGGGAGTGATGTATAGGGGGTGGGATGGAGTGTTTGGTGGGATTGGTTTGTTCAATACAGGAATGTGGTGGCATAGGAGGGATGGATGTATTTCGCGGATGTGTATATGTGGTTGTGTGGATGGGCGGGCGAGTAGAGGTGAGTTGCGTGAGCAGAGGGGAGGAGAATGAGTTATGGTGATATGTTATATGTGATATATGGTATGTGATGTGCGGTATTCATAATGAAGGAAATAAATGGACTGAATTGTATTAGATTGTAAATAGATGGTGAATGTAGGGCAGTGTGGGATCGGAGATTGAAAAGGGTTGTGAATGTGGTTATAGGTGGGAAGTGATGTATGTGTGTAGATACATATGTGCGTGGACATATGTGTATACGCAGAGCTAACCGGCTATTTCCTAATCTGAGATTTGAGATCTGAGATCTTGGACCTTGAGTCTTAGAGGTGGAAATGAGAAATTGGAAACTGAAAGATGGAAGAGATGGAAGGAGGGAAGAGAAGAGAGGGATGATGGTGTGTATCTGTTTCTTTTTTTTAATAAGGCACGGTGAGATGACGATGGTGGTAAGAGATATTATGAATAAATGAAGTCTTGAATATAGGGAGGAAGAGGAAGAGGAAGAGGAAACGAGACTGGAATTGTACCCGTGATCGAAATTGATAAGTGTCAACTTTGACAGCCGCAGATATATAGTATGTAAAAGCCAGGACAGCAAGCTCCATAATCGAGGGAATGATGTGATTTTTTTTCTTTGATTTTGGGTTGTTTTATATGAAGATAAAGGGGAGGGGGGGATTATGCAGTAAGAGGGGATGATTATTTGATAAATCTGTTCACTTCGCTTTTACTTTGAGTTATTTTCATTTCCGAACATTGTTCTTAGAAGTTTGAGTCGGAATTCATTCGTTCGTTTGCTTGTTTATATGCAGACAGATAGACATATGATCCCCTTCAAAGTTCAGAATTCTCTCCCTCAATCCAATATTTTTTTGTGATTTTGTATTGTAGGTTATATTTCGTACATCATATATTGAGGAGATCAAAGTGATGAGATAGTCTATATGAATATTTTGCGTATCCATCTCATCTATCTTTAATATTCTCTGATGTGTATGTATGGATTTTGACGTGTGGAGATAGAGGCTAGACAGATGTCTACTTTGAAATAAATAGAGAGATTAAGATTGGAATGTAGATAAACATGCTTTTTGTGTTTATGTCTTTCTTCTGATGAACTAAATACACAAGTGGTTATGTTGGAGTAATTGTACTGTAAAGTGTTTTGTTGCCTTTGAATTCGTTGCTAACTAGGGAGTTTTTGTGGTGCGGTGAGAGATGAGATATACTGGTTATAAAATAAGATGTAGTTATAATTATATACGGTGTAACGTGATAGATGTATATAGTGTTATTGGATGAATCTTTTGATATGGGTGTGATTGTTGTGAGTGTGGAAGGGGAAGAAGAAGGCTCCGCTGTGGAAAGATGATGGTGATGGTTTGTTTGGCTGGGCTGGGCTGGGAGAGAAAAAGCTTACGGCAGAAGGCCATGAAGATAAAAAGAAATAGGAAAAAGGAGGGTAAAGATTTGACGGAGAAAGGAGAAAGATTAGAGTGGAGGTTCCGGCGGGCTTGATAGATTTATTGATAACGACGAGCAGGAGAGGGGAGAGAAAGCTTCTGTCAATGAGAAAAAACTTTGTCGCTAGGAACTCCTATTGTTGATTTTCCATTGAGATGAGCTGTTATTGAATAACGATGGACACTCTCCTTGCATTATCAGAAACGTACATCGCGAAGGAATATACTTTTGTATTTACTTGAGATTTCTTAACATGATTAAATAACAAGAGAATTTTGATACAGAACAGAAATTGGATAGATACTTAGACTTAAGAAAGGATGCGAATAGTCGATAAGTAGTCTCAATTGGAGCCTCCTTGGGTCAAACGTGAGGCATTTCTTGGAAATATACATTCGAAGCTCATGGCTCATATCCTTTGACATTAGAAATCTGTCCTCCTTCTCACCCCTCTGAATATTTGCAGGTTTGACGGAGGAACATGCCAGACGCAGCTTGCGTCAAATCAATTGCGACAGAAGGAAAGGAATTGTAATGAATCCAACTTGCCATCGAGGAGCAGCGGCAAGCGAGAGTTTTGTAGCGTTTGCAGTTGTAATGGGAAATATTGTCTACTTAACGAAAAGTAGCGATAGTACGATAGGTTTCTGGATGGGTTTTCCGGAGAGGTTGCCCTTTTTGGGGAGGTTTTGGCAGTGATCATGAAAAGAAGTCCATAAATCTTGGATAGATTAATGGGATGTATTGCGTAAGCTTCTTTTCTGTATTGATACCAATGATGAGGAAGCGAAGATGATATCAACGATGATAAGATCCAACAAACTAATTCAAAATCTTGACGAATGATGTCCAGATCCAAAGAAGCGTTCGTTGTTATTTCACCATACGGATTTCAAAGCTCTACGAATTCAAAGAGTTTGCACTTCACATCCTAAGAAAGTTTGTGTTACTTACTATTTCTATAACTCTATACATTATTTTGATAATATCCTTGTGGTATTGTTAGTGCGTGCTCTTGGCTTCTGGTGATGTGCTCTGATCGAATTTGCCGGTCTTGTATTGATTGATCTACTTATCCGGCGAATCAGCGGTAAAGGGGAATTTCCCCGTACCCGCTGAAGCGACAAAGTGGGGGGTCAATGTATGAGGACGATTTGGGATTTCAGACTTTCTCAAAACAACTCAAGCCAAGATTTCGAATTCAATCAAGGAGCCATCTTGTTAAAGCTCAACCTATTATATGTAATCTTCAATACAAAATAGCTCTTATAGGGCTGAACCCTAGATTCGGTGGTTGAATATTCAAAATGATGAATTCAGTATCTAACACGAGCCTAGGTAGGTAGGTTTGATCAACCTCAGCAAGAGAAATTCGCATGCATTGAATGCCGGTTCTATATTCGCCATTCCAGGGATCACTGATTGATTATACCGGTAATCTGGTCGGCAATCTGTCGACACATTGCTTTCTCTTTTCCGGACAAATTATCCTCATCTCAATATTGCATTCGTAATGAGATCCGCTTTGATGAGCACGCCATGAAGGCAATTTCACTACAATTTTGTGGGGTTTTGACATGTAAAGCAGTCCCCCGTAACAACAATGATCAAAGAGTATGATATACTCCATCTTTAAGTACGAATTGAGATGTCTCGGAGGGCCGGGCTATATAAAGTTCTCGTCTTATCGATGTCCATCACTTTGGTCTTCGGAAGGTTGATAGATGAATTGGGACAATACTGCATGGAGCTCTTATCTTACCCCATAAGTATGGGGCATCTACACCAAGTGCGTGTGAATGCTTTCCAGCATTGTCCCATTGCTTATCTCTAGTGAATATCACGCAACTTGGTATGGGGCAGCGGCGAATTCAGAAAACAGAGAAGTGCAGGAATAGTATGTCTCTGTTCACTCGTGGTTTATATACCGGGATCAAAACCCGTATTTATTTTTCGTGATTCTTCGTAGCATATCCTGTCCTCATCATTTAAGCCTGGTTTCCTCGAGCTTTGGGTAGTCGGTCAATTATTTCGCTACAATGTCTACCCAGATATCGCACATCTCATCTGATAGTCCGGATGATGAGAATGACTTTCGACACTCAGACAAGCAACACGAAGCTGGAACAAAAGATAAAATCGATCCCTTTGTAGCTGATCTTGAGGGAGAAGGATTAGAATTCGAAAAACAAAAACTCCGTGAGAAAGTTGAAGCTGTTGAGCTTATACCTACAGAGGCTTTTCAATGGAATGTTGAAGGTGATCAGTCACCTTGTAAGTTTTCTAAACCTCTAGCTCGCGACTTTCAGAGACTTACATGAATCCCTCTAGTTCCCGAGGTCGCTGCTTGTGTCTTGAATACAGATGATCCGAGTATCCCTTGCAACAGTAAGTAAATTTATGCTGATTTATGATGATTGGTTGTTCTTCGTCCTGACTATATACAGCGTTTCGCGCTTGGGTGCTCATGACTGTCTTCGTCATCGTTTTCGCTGGTGCTAATCAATTCTTTGCTTTACGTTATGTATGTCATTATAGTATACGCATGTTACATTGGCTTAAGACAATTGCTAATTAAGTACAGCCTTCCTTGAGTATCGGATATGTTGTGGCACAATTATTAGTATTCCCCATTGGGCGGGCTTGGGAGAAACTACCTCGATGGAGAGTACCACTTGGGGCATTATCATTCGACATCAATCCGGGAAAATTTTCCGTGAAAGAACATGCTTTAATAGTCATTGTAAGTCTAAATTCGCACTCTAATACTTTCATCTCAAGAAAGAACTAATAATCTTGAAGTGCGTGAATATCAGTGCCAGCGCTGCCTATGCTACAGGCGCTCTTGTGGCAATCGTTAGTCCCGTTTATTGGAATCATGACAACGGTGCTGGATTCACATTTGCTTTCCTTTTAACGACCCAAATGCTTGGATTCGGCCTTGCAGGTCTTGCCCGCCGGTGGATCGTTTATCCAGCAGCTCTCATCTGGCCTGCTGCATTACCTTCCACAGTTCTTTTCCGCTCATTACATGAACCCCAAGAACACTTCTCAGCCAACGGTTGGACTTTATCCCGATATCGATTTTTCTCCTATTTCACAATTCTCGCATTTGTTATCTTTTGGTTCCCTGACTACCTTTGGACGAGTCTAAGTACATTTGCTTTTATCACTTGGATCGTCCCGAAGAATCAAGTCGTCAATACGATCTTTGGCATGAATTCTGGTTTAGGTCTGCTACCAATTAGTTTCGATTGGACTCAAATCACATATGCCGGTACCCCTCTCACAACACCTTTCTACATTACTTGCAATGCATTTGCGGTCGTGGTAATTTTCTATCTATTTTTATCGCCTATTTTATATTACAGTAATGTCTGGAATAGTGCATAGTAAGTGCCATACGACCTAGTTTCGTAATATCTCGCCCATTAACAAAAAACTAGTCTCCCACTACTATCCTCGAGTACATTTGACAACACAGGGTCAAGCTATAATATCTCCCGCGTCGTCGACTCCAACCTGGACTTTGTCCTGAGCAAATATGAAGAATATTCTCCAATGTATATCTCCATGTCGTATTCATTATCCTACGCTCTCTCATTTGCAGCCGTCACCGCAATAGTCGTTCACACCTACCTCTACAACGGAGCTGAAATCTGGGCCAAATTCAAAGACTCTCGAGCCGGAGGTGAAGATATTCATAAACGACTTATGAACAATTACAAAGAAGTTCCCAATTGGTGGTACGGCCTTCTGAGTGTTGTTATCATTGGTCTCGGCATTTTCACAGTTCGATACTGGGATTCAGGTCTTCCAGTCTGGGGATTCATCGTAGTATGTTGCGGCATGGCAATCACACTCATTATCCCCGAAGGAATTCTCGAAGGCACAACAAATCAGCGTATCTTCCTCAATATCATCACCGAGTTGATAGCCGGCTATGCCTGGCCTGGTAAACCCATCGCAAACATGATGGTTAAATGCTACGGATACAACTCTGTAAAACACGGTTTGGATTTCGCTCAAGATCTCAAGTTGGGTCAGTACATGAAGATTCCTCCACGTGTACTTTTCGTAGGGCAGATATATGCATCGGTCCTAGCAACTGCTACCCAAACAGGTGTATTGAGATGGATGTTGGGACATATTCCAAACCTATGCAGTTCAAAAAATACACAGCGCTTTACGTGTGCAGGATCAAAAGTCGTGTATAATGCTTCGCTTATTTGGGGAACAATTGGCCCGCAAAGAATGTTCCAAGCGGGTCAGACTTATAATAGTATCATGTACTTCTTCCTTATTGGACCGGTGGTTACGATTGCAGTCTATTTCATTTACAGAAGGTATCCTAATAGCTGGGTGCGATACATCAATGTACCAGTATTCTTCAACGCGGCTGGAAATATCCCACCGGCGAATACGACACAGTATTCGCTTTGGTTTATATTTGGATTTTTGTTCAATTTTTTGATCAGGAAGAGAGCTTTCGCGTGGTGGAAGAGATATAATTGTAAGTACACTCCTTGCCCCTCATTCACATCATCCCTCGCTCCTCATCAATCCTCCCTTTCCTTATTTGTACCTCGCATCTAACAGTCCATCTAGATCTTCTCCAAGCCGCAATGGATACAGGAACAGCACTTGCAACTATCATTATTTTCTTCGCATTAACGTACAATAATATAACGCTAAGCTGGTGGGGAAATAATGTTGGTTCTGATACCGATGATTCGAATTCGGTACCGTATCTGAAGGTATCTCCCGGTGGATATTTTGGAAAGGCTCCGGGACATTTCTAATGCTTAGAGGGTGGTGATATGATATCATATGAAAGATTGTACATTTTAATTCTAAGTGGAAAATAAAGCGGTTATAGTCATAGGATACAACATAATGAAACTGCTAATTTTTTATTGAAACACGGGTCGGAGTTATTGCCATGTTCATCACGTATAGAAAACTTGTTTTTGATGAATATAGACTGTCGCTTTCGACTGAGGTATATGTGTATCGTGCATCATATAATACACAATCCTATACCCCATAACCCTATAATTTGTCATACCTCTCATCTAGCCCTCGACTTCAAACAGGGATATGATATATGGAAGAGTCACGCAGCATAACCCACAGTATTATGTAACTCGAGGATATGCATAATAGAGGCCCGTTTTATTGCCCTGTGAGCGTTGAGGCTACACATGCTTTACCTTAATCTAGAAATCCCCATGGATCAAGAAATTGGAGATATATTGGATTGATACCGAGCGCTGTTGTTCCAAGTATGGGTGCAGCATTACGTCTGCATATGCAATGTAATCCTTCATTGCCTACTTTCCTGGGACCGAGAAAAACGAGGGGCAAAAAGTAGGGGAATGGGGATGGGGATGGGAAATGTGAGATAGAGGCACGGTTTATCGGTCGGTGAGCATCAAAGAGCTATCTTTCCTCAGCAACAGAATAATGTGATATCCTATACGTTTCCCCAAAAATTAAATACTGCATATGCAATGCGATCCTTCGTTCTGTTCCTGGTACCATATCATTAAAAAGAACAGTGAGGTGAGATAGAAAGAGGCGCAGATCCATATCCATACCCATTCATCCCGCTCCGCTCGGTGAGAGTCACACAAATCAATCGTCCAACTTACCGCTTTGCTTCGCACAGTATCTGTGCTGGATCTACGAGATAGCAATAGCCAGCGAGATAGCGATTGTAGATTGCTGATTCCGACTGATGCAATCTTATCTATGCCTGTCTCCATCCACAGCACAGGATACACACACCATGGAAAGATGGGATAAGGCGCCACAAATCCGCGCCTCGTTCATGCATGTTTCTTGGGTCTTGATGTGATATGATAGCGGATATGTAAGATTGCAATGCCATGTGATATGGTACGACCAAAGTGTGGAGAACATGCCTGTCCATCTAATTATTACCCATCCGTAGATATGAACACCCAAGAACTCCAGCGCTTACGTATACATACCCAGCTAGGTCTGGTGAGTCTCTATTCTGTCTCTGTCTCTGTATCGCATTACGATGCAAATCTGACGATTCGCCTCCCGACCCTTCGCTCTCGCACATACCATTAATCATTGCCGTCTCCAACCCTCGTTTCCGCGGGCGCGGTGCAGCACCGTGTGGCATCGACGATTCGTACAGACAGGCTTGGATCGCATGTTCGGAGAGTCGCTCGCGAATGTTTCAGAGGAAAGTGCAGGATGCGGCCCGAGAGTCGTGGGATGGGGTTAGTGGAAGGCTGGGAACTTTTGTTTTGTCGGGGCTGGAGCAATGTGGTGGAATGGGTTGGACCCCCACGATAACATAGCATAGCATAGCCTTACTTAATGCATGCAGTTCGTTGGTCACAATAGAGCACGTGCTAGCGTGCCAGATTGGTGTGTTTTGTTTCTACGTGAAGAGTGGTGTTTGGGGATAGATTTGGCGGGAGGTGGGCTCACTAGGTAGGTACTAGTGCTTGCAAATTGCTCAGACAGAGCTGAAAATTGGTGGAGGTCTAAATATTTTGGCAAGCCGTCCCGAGATGATCATTGCTATCAATGACCGGATGGATCGTGCATTGCTGACGATACTTTCTACAAAAGATGGATGAACACTGGCTGAGTGAGAATGCCGAGTGCATTGAAGATGGAAATCAAATTGTATTATGCCTGTCTACACGACAAGCTTCCCCATTTCAGCCCCGCGGAAAGTGGATAGAGCAAAATGGGATGAAATGTTGTAAATAATAAGCGTGATGTGATAGAGATTTCTAGCCCTGGTCTGAACGGTGATTACTTGACGCGGAGCTAAGTCGGCACATACGGGTTGGTTTAATTGAAGAAACGTTATGGTGGGAACGGTTAAACAAGATGATGTTCGGCCCGTCCATTTCAGCTTTCGTTTGCATTTCTTATTGGAGTATGAATGCCAATCTAGAAGCTAATACTAGTACGCACCAAACAAGCGATATCAGTGTGTCTCAATGTGGATATGTGTTCATTTAAGCGATTCTAGTGCTTGAAGATCGTGGGGAAACTTGTGTGGCACTCTTTGAGGGGTGTTAGTGGAGGGTGTTGCAAATTATGGACCGGAATGGAATGGGTAATGTTCAGAAGCAATTAAAAGACAATCCAGAGGCGATATTGGGCCATAAATGGAAGGTATCTGGATTGTGGGGGTGGAGTGATAGGTGATATAGATTGAATAACCCCACAAAGAAACTTAGTGAGTTTCGCAACCCATACCTCATCCGGTTTTGGCCACCAAAACGGCAGTTTACTCAATGGGCGAGACTCTCTCGGGAGCGCGGTGCTTTATTATGCAGTCAATTTCAAGAAGGGTAAAAGGGGAATGTAAATTTCAAGGAGCTGCTGTTGTAGTAGGAAGTTTCCGGCAAATACTCGGTTAGATTGAACTGGAATATAGGGTAGCAGTGTGAAACCTGCGTCGGCTCCGTATAACGCTTTTCAATCTTCAGGTGATAGATTGTTGAAGTTTCAAGAATGTCTGTTGTGAGAGTATTTAGTAAAGGAATTTAAGCATAGTGGTGTACAGTATACATTAAAGCCGGTGGCCCGGTGGTTTGATCCTTTTGCAGTGGTGATATCTGACATAGAATGTCAAGTAAATCGTCTCATATCCAGATCCACATACTACATCGTATATCTGACCCCCAATGGTTGTTATTTGAACATGTGAACATTATACCTGGTGATTTATAGCCCAGGGACAAGCCAGCAGCTCAATGGTATCCTAAATCTCGTACTCCGATTGAAGTATTGAATCGTAAGCGTTCAAGATGATCGAGATGATAGGACAAATAATTTGGCTTTTCATCGTGATTCACCTAACACAGAAGTTGTACGAATGATCCATTGTAACCACACAATAAATGCAGTCTTGTTACACAATCAAGCCTTGAAAGTTTCTTTTACATGCGCTCAGGAATGCATATGTATGTACATACTAATCTAGAAGTAAGAAACGCAATCCCCATAAGACATAAGTGGAGAAAGAAAAATCCTCATTCTAGACGCAAGAAACTGAACGGATTTTACACAAGACTCTCATGTTGTGACAATGTCTAGCTTCTGGCCGTGAAGATAAATCATACTTGATTGGTAATGATGATCGCTCCTTGGGCTGGCTGAGAAGCTCTCGTACTTACAGAGAGATATGGAGCTCAGGGGGGATGCTGAAATGAATGTAAGACATTTTTCGTCAAACCCTGGCCAACGTGGAGGCTCATCCCCTACCCGCACCCGATTCGGTTTGTGGCATGAAGTTCAAGAGTTTTCAACAGGGAAGTCGAAGCACCCCGACGGAAAGGGCCAGGCCGAAGGTTGGTCCGGCGTCCCCCCGTTGACGTTGATGAAGCTTATGTAAATGTTGGTTGGGGGTTAAATCCGCGCCGATGATGATTAAGATGCAAATCAACAGGGGGAAAACACAGCAGTCAGGGATTGTGTGACTTAGACCATGGATTTACATGAGCACAAGGTAGTGTTGGAGGTTAGCTGTGCCAGCGATCCTCGGTCACTAGATGCATTTCATTATTGTGATTGAGGTCAATACAGATTTACTCCGTATCGCCCTACAGACATGTTTGTACAGATAGACTTAGGGCGGCAATGTGTGAGCTTCCGGCATCGTAAATTAAGTTTCGCGAAATTCAAGATTGTAGTGGGGAAGATGTAGGGCAGGAGCTTAATATCAGTCGGTGCGTACCCTACTAGATCGAAACTGTATATTGGGTGGCGTGAAAGGAGGGGTTAACCAATATATTCTGGGCTGAAAATAGAAGGGGAGAAATTGCGTGGAGTGTGAGAGAGAATCGTAGTTTGCGAAGGGCCGGAAAGGTAGACTTCGACATGCCTTGGATCTTGTACCATTCCAGTATTTTTCAATAGTAGCATCATCGACTCCACGAGAACTAATGCGTCTTTAAAAACTTAGCTAAGAGATCCAAGGGAGTAGTTAAAACTGCAGCACCAGTAGTCGCACATTGTAGATGTACACGCAAGGTATGAAGGCGCCCCGCATAGCTGTAAAAGGGGTTGTTTCGACCGGCCCATTGACTAACCATACGAGGATTATATTTAGTAGCAAATGCTCGTCGATTGATCTTTATCAAAGCCCATGCGTTATCTTTCCTCACACCTGATTCGTGGCGCACATTTAATACGCTTGTTTGCTTTCAAAATAGAATTGCTGGTGTTGATAGTGAGCGTAGGTGGGAGGAGGTAGGCAAAGCAAATTCGACAGTGGATCTCGATGGCAGGATTTACAATGTGATCCAATTGAAATATTCGAAGAGGGGAAGCATAGAAAAGGAGAGGGGTTGATGACGATGGAAGCCTCACTCCTCTCACCGCTTAACAAATGCAGGGCAGGACATGGGTGCCGAGGCTGTGACATGCACCCCTAGTCTGTTGCTTCTCCTGTGCATACGTTATAATAATGAATAAATGAAACAGGCAACTTTGATATCTGGTGAGCAGGTGTCGATAACCAAATAATCGTAAGAATCTGGGCAAAGACTGTCGGAGGGATCTACTGTTGCCTGACGTTGGATGTAAGTATATAAATATCAAGCAGATCCTCATCTAAGAATTAGCTTCAATCATCCGCTTCGAAAAGATTCTCCCTGATCCTCTCCTGTATCGAACGATTCAACCTTCAGCCTTATATCACCAGCAAATAACAATCGACCCAAGCATACCGAACAACTCCCTCTCCATCTCATTCACACCATCGAGACGCCTATTCACACCTCTCTTTCTCTCTCCAAATCTACTGCTTTCATAACACTAAAATGGCAGTCATCGAGATTACTCCCATTGTCAACAACTGCTGCGTGCAATGCTGCAAAGAAGAGCAGTATGGCGATCACGACTATTGCGGTTGGTGTGAGGTCACAGATTGTCTTTAGGAGAGAGAACTATCATCTTGTCTTAGTGTAAGCTGATAAAGTTACACACAATGACATGGGGACGAATATTTTTATGCTTTGGAAAACCCTCGACAGAACCAAGTGGGGGTTACCTCTTTTGGGAAATAATGGAATTATGGCATCGGAGCATAGGCGCATGGAATACAACCCGATTATCTGGGTTGAGACGGATGGAATGGGTCATTTGGCATGGGTTGAATTCGGGAATAGGATTGGTTGATGATGATGTGCTAATTGCACGTTTGTTGGATTATTTTTGGTCCCGAACTTTTTGTTAAGATAATTTATATGTGCTTAATAATGGAAGATGCCAAGTGTCGTTGGAATGAATTTCCTTGTTCCTGCGTGTCTGTAATCTGGTTTCTTTTCTGAAAGATTGATTCATGTGGCTTTTGTGAAACCCTGTAGGATAAATGTAAAACAAACGAGGCTGTGATGCAAATCTTCATGCAAATTGGCAAAAGTCTTCCCATGGAAGAAACCTGGTCAGTCGCGATACACAAAATGTGGTGACAGTGATATTGCATCCAAGACTTCTGGAAAGCTGATGAAGGCTGTCGTGAAACCCTTGAGAGTAGTCAGACCACAGCTCATATAAGAGGCGCTTGTCACACAATCTGAAAGGTTCCTATTTTTTCTGCCCGAGTACAGAACTTTCAGCCTACTCGGAAACAGCATCCTACGCAATGGCTATTGCAATTTACGGGAGTCCCATGGCTTTCCTCTCTATGTTTGCATGTGAGGTGCGACGTGGCAGCTTGAGACATCCCTCTGTCGTCTTGTGATTGATCCCAGCGAACTGGAAAGAATCGAATGCCCAGAGGAAGATTATTAACCACATTAAATACGAGCTATACGTGATTCTAATGACACAATGAAGGGCTTTGCGGTGGCTGCAGCAATTAAGAGCTTGGCGTAAGAAAAGTAGGAGGGTATGACAGGTAGAACTCGGTATGCTGACTGCCGACACCCGATACAAGAAGAAAAGGATGAAGAAAGAATGTTTCGGGACGAATACCGTTGAAATACAACGTTGGATCATTCCATTTTGGAGAGTGGCGTGATAGAAGAGGACATAGCGCATCCAAAAACGGAACGAGCGTGATGGAAATGGAAATGGAAGTGGCCAACAATTCAATGGCAGAGAATTCGAAAGTAGCGACAGGACACTTGAAGCAGGTAAGAAACGTCAAAATGGCATGAAGTCTTTGAAAGAAAGATGTTGTTGAAGGGGAGAAGAAGAAGAGAAAAGCGATTGCAAAAGTATAACTCATTTCATCATGTCATTAGCGTTACTTACTGTATTGACCCATTTCTTTTCACCAAAACTGACCTAGCGATCATATGATCAACCGTTATTGTTATCAAGTGCTATTATTCATTATTTCCATCTCAGTACTGGTATAACTTTACCTATATGATTGACTATCTATTACCCGTACAACACCAAAGTGGGGGCTTTCATTTCCTAGCCACATCATATCCACCTTCTGAGAATCTACGCAACCCTCCGAAGCAAATGTGGTATTCTTCACAGTCTGGCTCGAGGAACGACCTTGAGCAACTCTGTTAATTACTGTCCCGGTAGAAGATACCTTTATCGTACCCGTTGAAAACATATTATGCGCTCCGGCAGTACCAAACGAAGTCAACGTTACGTTTTGCTGTACACTCTTTGGACTTATGGTCCCTTCTTGCTCGGTGGGAACAAGCAAAACAGCTGTCATATCCCCATTACCACTAGCAGATGTTAATGCAGCGCTTTTGACAATCATAGATCCACTGCTTGGGTCGAAAGAAGGTTGTGCCGGCAAGACAAAAATATTGTCATTGAATGGATAAGACACATTGTTGAAAGATAAAGATGTCGTCCCGGGAGCAATCGTACCATTGAATGGGGAATAAATAGTCGAGCGGAAGATAGAAGTCCCAGTACCAGATGAATCACTGCTAGTGCCAGTTGAGGAGTTTCCAGTGGAAGACGTCGTACTATAAGAGACAGTCTTTCGAGGCTGGGTGGTGGTGTAGATTAATCTTACTAGCTTGAAGAAAGTTAGGGAATGTTTTCGAAAATTCCATGATTTCCTCCGTGAGTGCTTCCAAAGCCGAGTGATGCATCCACACCACTTCATAAAGTCAGCTAATGCTCTTAATACATCCTAGTCAAAACAACATACTCTATACCAGTAGCAGTGTTTGCTATCACAAAGTCACGAAAGGCAAATCGAACCTATTGAGCGGAAGTTTGCTCGCCTTGATTACTAGACCCAAGTGCATAGTTCAGACACGGGGATGCACCCTTCACAAAACCATTCGAATTGGTCCCATCGTTACCACCCAAATATGTTCCATTTCTTCCATCATATCTCTCACGTCTATACTGGTGACTTGGCCATGGCATGCACTCAGAAACCAGAGGGGAATAATAGAAGCTATGGCAAAAGTTTGATACATAATTCTTGAAAATAAGAAAGGGGTCTGCTGCAATAAAGGTATATATCAGATGACATGCATTTTCAATCTCAGTCTGGCTCTGTAATAGTGTAATCATTTATACAACTTTGTCAAAGTCTCGGTCCTGATGGACTGTGAAAACTTCCACGTAAGTTTAGACTACATCTATGGCATCCAAATATCAGCGGCCTCATAGCCATTGCATATGTCGATCTCATTTCTGATCAATTTGAAGCTAGCTATTTGTCAGATAAGATGGTTCGACGCCATCTCTACGGCCACCCGTCCAAAAGCCGCTGCCAATTTTAGAGTTTGAAACGTAGTGTACGCATCGCCACAAATTGCTTCAAACTGTCGAAAAAGATGATCTTTACGAGCTTTTCGGTGATTCGAGTCGATAATCCCGAGAGGTCAAGTTCACACTCGTGCATGACGGGGACCACACAACTGTCAAGCTCGGACGGGCGCATGAAACTATGTGAGAACTCTTGGTTAGCAATTTAACATCGCGGTTGTAAGTACCTCACCCTCATCATTACCAATATAGAGCCGCTCAAGGAAGAAGAACCTAGGGGGTTTCATAGTGTTCGTCAAAAAGAAACCTCTGTCCGTGGATCATTTTACCAGAAGGGACGTGATGTTTGTCTCTCTCCTAAAACACTTTCTCGAAATTAACTGACGGCAAAGTATCCGAGTCGGAGTCATGAAGATCCGCTTCTCTCAAAGCATCCTTAGCTTTGCAGATGATGGCCAAGATGGGGCCGTAGGTAAAATGTGCATGGCATGACCTTTGAACTTCTCGACCAGCACTACGGCGCGTATGGAAGCTGACGCTGAAGTGGGAGGTTCTTATGTAACACCAACCAAAATTATGTCCCCGCTCTGACTGGATTTCATATGTAGGCTAGGTAGGGAGGCAGGATAACATTTTGAGGCTCATCCCACATTTTAGTATAGTCTAGCCTCAAGATCAGCAAATATAAACTTTACCATTAGTTCATCTGATGAACATCATTTGGCATGACATCGGAAAGGTTTTCCAGAGCTTCCTACCAAAATTTGCAAGCCAAGCCAAAAACATGTCAGGGTATCTGCAAAGTCAAATTGTCTTGACGAACGTATTCCAAAGGGAATGAGTATTTTTGCCTCAATTACTTGCAAATATACGTTGAATATGGGAGCTATCGAAGATCATAGAGAATTCCCTGGGGATAGTATAGCCCAGTAATAACGCGGGTTCTATAGTTGTGCAGTTTCCTACAATTTCATCACATTTCCGTTCAGTGAAAGAGAGGGAACATTGTAATGGGATGATGGTGTATAAAGTGACGTTCTTAATTCATATACATGTTGATACTCTGTAAATTTTTCATTTTTATACATCTCAACGTCGATACTTGATGTCATAAATATCGATGTATGTGTGGTGTAATCTCTTCCGTTCCAGAGATGATGAAGGATGGAATAATTTGTTTCCCGCATCATAATACAGACTCAGATCAGTGTGGTATCATTATCGTCGGAGCGAGAAACAGGTAGTTGGTAGATGGTAATTTATTGAACTATAATCTCAACCTGTATCGAGGACACTGTTCTTGTGAATTTCAGCCGTTATGATCTTTTATCCCATTCTGTATTGACATAAGTAGAGTACATCACTGAATCAGAGCGGAGTTATGCGAAATCTGTATTCAATGTGGTTGAATCATTGAAGAAGGTCACATGGATCGATTCAGACACATTTGGCACAACTCCAATTTGTTTTGGTAGTGGACATTACACAAATTTTGCGAAAACAATTTGAATTTATCATTTTATTGTACTCTCAGAAACAAGCAAACAAGCAAACAATCAAACAACAATCAGCTTAGAGGCCCCTCGCTCATTAGGGACAATCTCTTGTAGCAGATTATGTACAAAACAACTCAAATGATAAACTGAAAAAGGTATAACCATCCATTTACAATGCAATATAACCAGTATAGAAAGCACTCGCTCATTTAGGACCATCTATTGTAGCAGTTGAAACACAAAACAATACAAATGCTAAACTGAAAAAAAGATATAAACGTCTATCTGCAATACAATATAACTAGTGTAGAGGGCCCTCGCTCATTTAGGACCTCTATCGTAACAGCTTAAGTATAAAACAATCCAAATAATAAAGTGAAAAAAAGATATAACCATCCATTTGCAATACAATATAACCAGCGTAGAGGCCCCTCGCTCATTTAGGACCATCTATCAAGTACAAAATAATCCAAAAAATAAACTGAAGAAGGTGTATCCATCCATCTGCAATGCTAAATCATCCAGATGCTACACCAAAAGAAAATCCTTCACTTCTCTTAACAATCTAAGGAGTAGGTTGAATAATACTCCTCGTAGTAGAACTAGGTACTGTGGGCGAACAATGGACGATGAGGCACGTTCAAAACGATAGAGAAATCTAGAATCGATTCCACTCTTCGACGAACGATGCGATATTTTTCGGCTTTCAACCCAGGGTGATTGGGAGCCATTTCGAGACCCAATTCTACCTTTTCCAAAGCCTTTTCGATGCTCCATCGGTCTCCCCTGCGTACTTCTTCCCATAGCCTGAATGAAACGGCTTCCATGAATATGTGATCTACAGTTCGCTCTAGATTTGGTACGAAAAAAGGGAATGATAAGGGTGCTCGACCTTGTGACGCCATCTTGTGAATAATGTCACACGCATCGCGTGAATGTTGACCCAAACCATTCTCTATAAGATGGCGCATATCCGCAAGAGCATTTTCTGCACGACGGTAGCAGATTGTGGAGTATATCTCGGCTAGTTCATCCTCAAAATGTTCTCTTTCGGCGACTTGATCGTCAGGGTCGAGTCCTTCCATTGCAAAAAGTTGGGTGACGGTCGTGTTGCGAAGGGAGCTCATCAGAACTGAAATTTTGTAGTCGGCAAGCTTGTAGAATTCTTCGGCATACACGTATATACCTCGAAGGTGATGGTCTTGTCCCTTTCTTATTAACTCTTCTAAGTCTTCCAACACGCTTTCAGTGGTGATAGAGGAAACGATGGGAGGTCTCTTATTGTCGTGTTTAATATAAGATCCAGACCAGTCCTTTGATATCCATGTTGAGCCCTCTTTGATAGTGGAGAATGGAGATAGAAGTGCTTCTTCTTTGTCCTGTAAGGCCTCGATGGAAAATTGACTGTGACTGTCGCCAACTTGTGTGGACCTGGAGACAAAAGGGTTTTGAAGTGTGATATCATGATACGAACGTGTCTGTGTGCATGTTGAGATGAACCATTGAGTCTGGTGGATAGCTTCAAGGAATTGATTCATGTGACGATGCGATATGACCAAGGCATCAATCGAGTCTCGTTCCCATACACTTCTTCGTTCATCACAAGATACGCGATATCTTACGACACAACCATCGAAAGAACGTTCTTCGGGATCTATATCTTCCTTGATACAGACAACTGGGACTCTGTACAAAGAAAGCATGAGCTTGAATTCGTTATTCAATCTTCTTCCTACTCCCGAGAGTTGGACTTCGACGAAAAGATTCTTGGTCATCATGATGTATTTTGCTTCGTCGTGGATTTGATGACAAGTCAAGAATAGATTAGTGTTGAAATTATGCTTAAGCATAGGGAGAGATATTGTGTCCGAACTATCAAGTGGCTCGGGATCTTCGATGTCACAAGTTGCCATGTCGTAAATTTTATTGCGGATTTCGGCAGGAAGATCGAGGAAGCGAAAAACTCCACTGGGGGAGCTCAATCGGCTCGATTGTCGAAGCGATGAAAGCGAAGCGGACATTGTGAAATAAGATGTGGGGTTTGAAGGTGGTGAATTTTTTGCTTTCGATTGAAGCGTTTTATGTGGAAACTATGTTGAGGTTTGTGATGACTTGATATGTAGTTTCCGTAGATTTATTCGAACTTGTGGCGGTTAAGGCGTAGATTCGAGATAATTGCAAAAATCTCGTTAAGGGTAAGTCGATATTTGATATTGGCAATAGTAATTGTGATAGACTAGATGTAACACAATTGTATGTGGTTGTGAAATAATACAAGTGTCGTGATATTCAAGTAGATCTTTGAATTGGTAATAAAGATAGTAATAGGGTGAATGTAATATAAGTGTGGTGATGTTCAAAGAGATCTTTGAATTGGTAATGATGATTGTGAATATCACAATTATATTGAGTTGAGAAAAGAACTAGGTTCTGACTAGTGGTGATAATGTGGTATGTATGATGATGAAATATAATTGTGTATGAGATATACTTGAAGAGATGATTGATTGGGAAATCTGATCAGTGTAAGGAAGCTGTATGAGTTGTGGTGTACGATGTGTGTGCGATATGGTTTCGATGGAAAATTGGGCTGAAGGATTTCTTAAATAGTCCTCAGATTTCCATTCAGACTAGATTAGTCAATGATATCTACGTAGTTTCCTAACCCCGCAAAGTTTTTCGAGCTCCTAGTTCACATAAGAACATGCCAGATTTCTTCTTACATGACGTATAGTAGACATGATCGTTCATTATGAGCGAATAATTGTCAGAATCGGATTTAGGAAATCCGAAAGTGGTAAGGCAGCTTCCAACGGTTTGGTCTAGTACAAGATGAATCACAAATTTTGAAATCTCTGTTCCTACTTTCGATAGTTTGCAGTAGAAGCCATGGGAAACTAGCGGCTCTCACTATTTGACCAGCCAATTAATCCTTGAGGAATACATCATTCAGATGTAAATCCGTCACTTGTGTATGAATGCTGATCAATTTTGCGATATGACTGAATGTTTGATGATGATCAAGGCGTCATAACTTTTTTTTTTCATAGATTCTATTTAGAACTACATCTCGTCTGCACCTTAGCTTCTCCTTAGTCTCGCTTAGTTTGGGCCAGGTAAACACTAATAAATGCTAGGAACAATATGACAGGAGTGCATTCAGTCAGGCTCATATTCTTTCATTTATATTGTGATATTCAGAGTCTATATCTATGCTTACAATTCAGATGATTTCAAAGTGATTTGATGGGGAATGGGCTCCTCGTTGCCCAAATTTTGATCAATGGTCTGAATTTCCGTGAAATTGAGTTTCATTTTGAATATGATCTCGCCAAGTAAAAAGGGGCTAATTTTATGAAATGTTGTGAATCATTCATGTTTTCACACTAGTAACAAAATTTAATTCTCGCCAATCATAGTGAAGACTCTCGTCGATCACCTTGGTCTATTAGGGGCTACCAATTCATCTATAGAAACTAGGATCTTTTGCAAAGTTTTCTGAACTAGTTTCGATAGCATGTACATCTCTGATGTTTGAATGAGAGCATGCCAGTACCCTAACTCAATCTAAGTGGTTTATGAAATATTTTTATGCCTGAAGTGACTACTACGTGATTTAATCACATCGACGGCAGAAGGCTATACAATTTGCTGTGAAGATTCTTTCGGGTCAGAACGATATCTTTTACAGACTTTGAAAGAATTTGATATGCTTTTGGCGAAGCCATATTGGAAATAAGAACATGAATTGGAAGATTTGCGTGAAAAATCTTGATTGGAGATAAAGGGTCCATGGTTGAAGAGGGCAAACAAGGCCCTTTAATAATAATAATGAAAAAGCTGCTAGACTTCTAAAAGTGTTGGTATATGAGATTGGACATCGACAGCAGCCAGGCAAATTCATTAGATCCAACAAATATCCACATACGGGTCATGATGGCGTTCATTGATACTGTGGAGAAATTCTTTGGAGGGCAACCCAGATACCTTTATGCCTCCAGTTTAGGGCCAGTGGGATGACTTCACGTAACAAAAATGTATCAGATTTCAAGCGTGGTTCTTATGATTTATGTCTGGCTTCTGCTGATGCATCCCTGAACGGCATATGAATTTATCGTATATACCTATCGAGATCTTTATGCATCAATACGGACTGACGATATTGAATCCAATTCCAGAGGTAAAACAAGATGTTGGGAGTCACAAATTCAATACCATAGCCAATCATTAGCTTTTTTATACACTGTATCAAGTTATTACCCAGTCATCTTGATAGTTCTCCTCTCGCAGAGCTTTCCCTCTATTTCGTGATATTACGGACCGTGTTCATACTGGACTCGGAATCGGCTCCTCACCCCAATTCAATGTTCAAAAGTCTTGGCATATACAGAATTCTTTTCACATTTAATGAATAATGGAATGTTATTCAAATTTCTATCTAAAAAGCAACCAGTTAGCACTCATATGGTCTGATTTAGATTAGATGTTATAAACTTCCTCTCTTTTCCGTAGAACCAAAAATATATCGGTGGCTGCACATCGCTAATGCACAACCCCCTGTCCATGTTGTCTGGGCTGTTTGGGGGCGCAATTGCTCTTACCAGGCACAACCTTTAACCGCAAGAATCAATAAGAAGTGAAGAAGCCCACATGATGAGCATCGTAATGAATAAATAAATGCTACAATCAAATGGCTCGCATTGCCGTCGAGACTGAAGGCGACAATCCTCCAGATCTCAACTTTCTTCCTAACCCCCCACGCTTCAACGTCGAATTACCACACACATCGTGCTTCACCGAAGACAAAAATGGTAGCCTCACGAGAAAGTTTTTCGCAACCCCAGATGAACTCGCAAATCACTTGAAGTGCGCCATACCGCATCAAAAGGAGATGAAACTGTATGTTTTGGAAGGCTTACCAATTGAATATGTACAGATTTTAGGGTCACACTTCAACATAGATGTGGATATTTTTGATTCGCATGCGATGAGAAAGAGTGGGCAATTGAATAAGCTGAAATTTTCAACGAGACCAGAGAATGAGAAGAAAGTTCGGACTTTTGCTCTGGCCCATGCAGAGATTACGACAAACATTACCCCGCTGCCCGAAGCCAATGAAGGAGTTGTGGGTGATTTCATGCTACCGTGTCAAACGATAGGCATCTCCAATGAAGGTTGGAATGGAGTAAGTGTAAAATTATGTCACGTGACTTTGGTGTGCTTTCCTGAAGAAGATGGGAGTGAAACTTGTAAGATCTTTCTTTCTTTCTTTCTGTTCAGGACATATACTGATGGCAATCATGTACAGTATTATTGCTTCTCGAAAATCAGTCGTGGGCGAGAAGAGGAGCACAGTCTCAAACTGCGGCTTACCATAGTCTTCTTGCAAATGCCCTCAAGAGTCTTCCAGAAGGAACGCAAAAGTGGACACCATCCCGAAAACATGACCCAGCTTTGACTCTAGCAGACGAGATTTTCAATTGTATAGAATCACCAGGTAGCATCCTGGTTTGGGATGACCTTACAGAGATACTTGCTGATATCGTACTCAGACAGTGGAAATTTGCGTTGAGTGAGGTAATTGAACATGCATGTGCATCTAGATCGATTCCTTATCACGAGATACATCAAGTATGTGATCTAATAGAGTCTAATATTTGGTCTTTGGATCGTACTGAGGATTCCTGTAGCCCTCGGTATGTCGTTAGGAGGGAAGGATTTAAAAGACTTTTGGAGAAAGCAAAGCGTTATGCAGAATTATTTGTATGGGGACAAATTGTGGAGGAGGGTCTCAAGACGAAGGCCAAAACTGAGAGTGGGAGCGACGATGAGGATGACGACGATACCACTTCCACGGCTTCTTCCAAGTCGGGAGTGCATATTCGAGGAGGAGAAGCCTTAGATCTAGAAACCCGCCAAAGCATCAACAGAGTGACCTATCTTGGCGGGGTGTTGCTCCCGTTCTCCATAATTGCGGCAATATTTTCGATGGGTGGGAATTTTCAGCCAGGTGGAGATCAATTTTTCATATTTTGGGTCATTGCTATTCCAGTATGTATGCTCACAACAGTTTTAATATATGCGGATAGTATTCGGCGGATGACCTTGGAGCAATTCGCTCAACAGTACGGGTCTGCTGCAGTGACGGCAGAAGCTGATGATATAGCTACTTCATCAATTTCTGGCAGTGAGATCATTTCAAACAAAGCAGGCATCAAAGAACGTCTTTGGTCGCGTATTCCTGATATTTGGAATCCACGCAGAGCTGTTTCTTCCTCCAGTATTGGCTATACAGATAGCGACAGCGATAGCGATGGTGGTTCATCCTCTACAGGTAGTGCTCGGCTGCCTCCAGGTCTATCCATCGATGGCGATTTATTAGTTCGCAGGAAAAGGAAAAAGGTGCCAAGATTGTGGAGTTGGCGATTTTGGAGACGGAAACCTCTCGATCGAAAATCAGACCCGGAGAACGTCCTATCATCTCCTCAACATTCGAATCACAATGTATCTTCACCTTCTGCACCTCCTCTAACTTCTCCGCCTCCTCCACCTTCTCCGCCATCCAGATTTCATCCTATTCCATCTTCACCAAAAATTACACCAATGAAACCCATACCTATTGAAAACCATCCTCCGGGGTCTCTTGCTTCCGATCACTCTCCAACCGCCGGACCAGCCCCGTCAAAAACACCCCCAACTAGTCTTCTATCTCCCGATCCTGATCAGACTATTCCTGAACCAATAGTCCCTGAACCAGTAGTCCCTGAGCCAAGCTGGGGATTTTGGGGAACTCCTTCAAAGAAAGTCAAAAAAGGTAAAAAGGGCAAACGCAGGACGATAAATCCGAGTGATGACTTCGATAGCCCAGATCATTCGCATTCAGCTAATCCTCCAGCACATCCATCTACACCAAACCCTGCAGAAATACCACTGCCTCCATTGGATTCAGATTCGGATGACTGGCGGGAGCAAGACAGCTCCGAGGGAATACGCCCTAAACGTTCTCCATCCCCAGGTCATGCAGACTCAGATTATGCTACGGATCGTGAGCGTCGTTCTTTAGAAAGACGCATGAGAGAAAATGACGACTGGGAACTGACCAGAAGGAGACGCAGTGAACATCTGGGTAGTGGAGATGGATATGAGCGCAATGTTGAGCGAGAGATCATTTTACATCGCCGGCGCCGGTCCGGGCATTCTGTGATGTCTGAGAGAAAACACGTAATTGAAAGAACGACTGAAAAGCTTGTTGAAGAGCAGAAAAGAAAATCTGCGACAGATAACATTGTAAAGAATGATGATGATGATGCTTCGGAAGACCGAGGAAGACAACGAAGACGATCTACAACACGACGGGCCCATCATGGAACTTATTATAATTATCCAAGGCGGACAACTCCCGGCACTGATCCTACTGAGATACCGTTGCCACCATCACCAGAAGAACTATCAGAGGAGGAACGCATTAGAACGAAACTAGAGAGAGAAAAACTCGAATATCTTGAGAAGTTGAGGCAAAAAGAACGTCATAAGAGAATGGCAGAGATGGAAGAGGAACATGCAAAGAGACGAGCAGAAGAGGAGTATTCAAAGAGGCGAGCGGAAAAGGAATATACGAGAAAAATAGCAGAAGAAGAATACAAGAAAAAAGCTGCAGAAAGTAAAGCTGCCAAGGGAAAAGATCGAGCCTATTCCCCTGTGGCATCCGATAACAAGGGAGTAAAACCGGCCATAAAGTTCAAGGACGCCGTGGGAAGGAAATTCACGTTTCCGTTCCATTTAGTATCTACGTGGGCTGTAAGTCATTTTTCTTTTCTAATTTCAACTAATCCTCATCGTTTTTTGACACTTCCGTAATTCCTCACTGACCACTATCATCTTAGGGAATGGAAGATTTAGTGAAACAAGCGTTCATTCATGTCGATGTCATTGGTCCTCACGTCAATGATGGTCACTACGATCTCCTTGGCCCCACAGGCGAAATTATCCTTCCTCAAGTATGGGAATCAGTTATTGAGCCTGGCTGGTTGATAACTATGCACATGTGGCCAATGCCGGAGCCGCCAAGGCAAGCGCCCGCGCCTATGCCTCCTAGATCAGGACATTTCGGTGGCTTTCCACCACCTCCTCCGCCACCTGGATTTACAGCAACCCAGCCTGGTGGCCCGATGGGTGGGCCTGCTCCGAGAATGAAGAAATCTACGCAGACTGGAACTGTGGGCTGGATGCCAGCACGTCACTCGAAATCTCACAAGAAACAAAAGTCTGTACCGATACGACTTGAGCCTCCTCCACCGTCTTCATTTCCTGGGCCCCCTGCGCCGCCACCAGCATCTGGAAGACGAGAATCAGATACGGTCGTCATAATAGAGGAACTGCCACCAAAAGTTCATAGAAAACAAACGGGTATGAGCGACAGACATAGACACGGAACAAGCGGCGGTGGCATAGTTGGGGGAGCAGCAAAGCCTAATGAGGAGTTGGGGTGGGTGAGAGCTCTGGGAACCATTGTTGGTGTGAAGCCGGCAATACAGGTGAAGAAACGGAGTGGTGGAAGTAGCTCATCGTCGAGTGTTTGATGGGGCATTGATGAGATGACTGACTGCTCGTAGTTTTGAGAATGTAGTGTTGCATGCTGTTAAATTTGAGAAGCTGAGGCATCAATTGTCAAATGCGTGCCTGCACTTGCAGATTGCAGATGTGATTATGGTTATATCATTACAAAACGGTAAAGGTGTATTGAAGGAAATTCATTGCATGTATTTATTCTATGTACAGACTCTACTATACAATCTTTGGTTTCGAATCTTTAAGTAGAGCATTACTTTTGAGGTGGTTGTTGGGTAGTTGGGGTACCACTGTCGCGCATGAAATATGTCCATTGCCCCTCGACAGGCTTCTCCTCGAGATCCTCCCATCTACAAGTTCAATTAGTCACGAAAAATCGAGAGAAGGTGAGAGATTTAACTTACACTTTGGCCTTCAATAAGACATTAGTGAGGGTCAATTCGCCCTCGGCGACTTGAATGACCTCCTCGATTAATCCAGCGCCAATCTTATTCTCGATTTCCTCGATTCTACCATCGCATGTCAGTACCTCCACATCTCATCTCATCTTAAGCAGAGAAGACAAACTCACTGGTCGACATTCAACGCAGGTTCGTTCTCCCAGATGACCTGTTTTTCATCCTCACCAGGTCTTTCTTTAGCCAAAACGCTTTGTCCCTTTCTTTCCTGTGTCGTCCTCACGCCCTCCAACTCTGCACTTCCTTCCTCTCCGTCCCACTCCTCCTTACTCCAATCAACCTCCTTTTCAATTTCCGACTGTACGAAGACCTTGCCTCCCGCGCTCAATTTTTTGTTTTTTCCCTGATCAAAGTGTATGCCACCCTCTGGGGTAGTGAAAACTTCTGGATGCGCAGCAAGAGTTTCTTTCGCCTTCGCTGCCCATTCATCGTATCCAGCTGGCACAACAGATTGGACAATTTTTAGACGGTGGTTTGTAAGGGCCTCGGTGGACTGGCGGTACAGAGATGTGGAGGGGAATTCTTTCAATTTATCGAGGGTAGAGGCGTAGAGGTAGAGTAGAGCCGAGCGGGGCGAGGGATGAGTATGGAGGCCAGTGAGACCAGTAGGTGTGTTGGCCTCGAGATATCTGGCAGGCTTAACAGCTGCAAATTGCCGTAATGTGCGACGCATATTGGGCAACTTCAATGGTTGTATTAAACTGTCAATAGTCGTTATCTTGAGATGAATCGTGACGTTTGTGAATCTTGAGCTTTGGAGCTTCGGCAAGTCTTGGCGGCGAATTCATGCCGGGGTTTTAAGGTTTTTGGAAATTGGTGAAGTTCTATTGGTGAGTGGCGTTTGAAGGTGGCTCGACATTGGGCAGTCAACATTTTGTGGCTGTGCAATAGATCTAATTGTGACCGTGATATGCGGGCTTGAAATTTTGATATAAACTATAGAAACAGCTCATACATATGTATGGTCTCGTAATCACATCTCGTCCAAACCGAGCAGAAGCTCTTTAAAATGATTCCGCTTTTTGTTTTACAATATAAGACTAGCCACTTTTAATAGGTTAGTACTTCTTCACCATGTTGCTGGTACAAGTGCTACTAAAACATCCAGTTCGATCTCCATCTCATGCCATGAAACCATACGCCATATGATACAAGGACCAATATGTACAGATATACGCAACCACCAAAGAACGCCTCGCTCCTCATAATCATGTCTTAGTACAATACAGATATACACAAATACGCATACATTATATTATCTCTTCCTTTTGCTTTTCCTGTTGGAAGATTGCGCCCTGGATCTCTTCGTATCCGCCCCTCTAGATCTCGTCGGTGTTCCCTCGAGGCCTTCATCGATTTCTTCGTCGTCCTCGGCTCCATCTTCCACGGTTGTGACGGTTGCAACACTCTGCTGCCTCGAACTCGATTCTGCTTTCGCCTTTCCCGAAGCTCTATTGGCACTCCTTCCCGCTCTGGTAGATTTTGGTGGCGAGCTTTGTGCAGGTGGCGAGGTTCTTGTCTCCGTTGTGTCAACAGTACTTGCTCTCTCTTTTCCCCTCTTCCTTTTCCTGGTGGTTCCTTGAACTTCGGGCTCTGGCGATTCCTTTGGTTCCGAAGTTTCCATCAATCTTGAAGGTGACGAAGGGGTTTCACTTAATTCTTCATCCGTTCGTTTCCCTCGCATGAAACACATCTCTCCATATTCCTCATCGGGCAATGTAAACTCGGGAAACCGAGCTTCGGTATCCTCTTCGTAATCGAATGAATTCTCGCGATCATCGATTACATCCAAATTGTAACATGTTCGTAACTTTTCCCATATGCCAGGGATCCGAGTATGTTGTTCAACACGAGGATCATAACCGTGATTCCGTAGATGTTCTGAAAGTGCAATCATGCGAAAGTGTTTGTGCATACCTGAGTTAAATGATTAATTTATCTGATCTGTAAAACCATACGTTGAAGACTGATTATCGACCTACCCGCCGGTTTCCACTTGACAATACCTTTGAACAATGAGGTTTCTTGTTCATCCGTCCATGGGTCTTTCAAGATATTGTAGCTTGGTTTTGGTGGTTCGGCCTTTTTGGGAGTATCAATTGCCATGGCATCTTGGTCTTCAACCGGCGTTGAAGCAGCTCGGGTGCTTCCTTTCTTCTTTTTCGGTGGCATTTTGGCGGTATTATTTTCACTACTAAATAATGAATTGAAGGATGACATCAAATTGCAACCAAGCTCAGCCTCACCATCAGCCTTTTGAAATAGATACGCTAGCGGATTTAACGTCCGCCTAACCCGCAGACGCGTTGAAGCGCGTCAAACATCCACAACCCCCGCCTGTGAGCACAGTACATTCATATCTCAACTGAGATGATAAAAATGGATGACGAAAGAGATCCGGGAGATGTGTTTGCTATACCCGACCTTTGGGGTCTATCTAGATGTGTTGACGATGTAGTACAAGCAAATAGTCTTTTCTCAGATCTTAGACTCCCTGGTTCGTTCTAACTGTTTGCGTGAAGTAAACAAATATACTGTGCTAATAATTTACAGTTATTGACTTTAAACTACCAGACGTTGCAGAGCAATGTCAACATGATGAATTGTTCTTTGGTATACCGGAACTATCCATAGGCCCAGCAGAGCCAATTGTTCCTCCATCTCAATCCGATGAACCTCTTGGCGACACATCTTGCAACGAACCGGTGGGGTCCGAGGAAGTTGAAGACTTCGATATTTGGATGGTGCAGGAGCAAGAGCCTTTAGAGGAGCCTGTGAACTATCAAACATGGGATTCTTTTACTATCGAGCAATTTAATGAACCTCAAACGGCTTATTTGACTGAAGCTGGAGCTCGAGTACTTGACACCGCATTAGCTGCCGAAGACGATTTTTTGAATGCTGGAAATACTCTTCATCATGTAGTGGACTCTAAGATCTTCGCTACGTCGGTCCTCGCACTTGGACTAGGTAGAAATTCGATGTTTTTCACGTGGGACGTAGAGAAGCGTTCATTTCATGCGACCCTTCAGAAGTTCCGAGTATCTGGTCACACTGCACAATCTCTGGCCGGTTTTTTGGCTCCTTTTAATGAGTGCGGAAACATTACCAGATTTCTTCAAGACTTTGTCGAAAAGACCTATTCATCAAACAAGTCGCCAGGTCGAATTGCCATGGCGGAGTCTATTTCAACTGTTCTTGCAACAATCCAGTCACAGCTGAATGTAAGCGCTTCTGATTATGAGAGCATTCTACAACTGCAGGCATTGTTCCAGCCCGTTCACTCAGTTCTTACATGTTTCAAACGATTGGTGACGAAGACATTGCCAAAGAAGAGTGATGAAGCAATACTGTCAACGCTTTTTGAAGAGATCCAACTTCTAGAACATAGGACAGACTCTCTCCGAGAGATCCTTCTTGAGATGCTCTCGAGGGTATCAATACCTTGGCTTAAATTTACAGGTGAATGGCTTGGGTTGCAAAGAGAAGATGGCGTACCGCTAACCAAGGATGGCTCTGGGAAGAGCTTTGTGAAAGTCGACAACAAAGAATGGGTGGATGAAGCTGGTCTCGAATTGAATGAACCTGATTTCATATTGGACTTTGAAAATGTTCCTTCGTTCATACCACTTGAAGATGCCCAAATAATGTTTGAAGTGGGTAGAAGCCTTCGAATTTTACGGACTCACCATATAGACCATCCTTTGTCGAGAATGGAGGTTGTGGAGTCAGTTGCACCGCCAGCCCTTGAATGGAGGTATTCTTGGCAGGATATACTGGACGTAGAGACTAAAGCCTTGAAATACGAACAGGATTTGACAGCCGCGCTCCGAAAGTTCTCGGGAAATCATTCAACGACGGAGCCCACGGCGACAGAGTCCAGGCATGAGCTTTACAATTTTGATCTGGATTTCTTCGGCCGACCCGAAGCAGAGATTCAAACTCGTGTTGTAGCTTCCATCAATCAATTGGACTCAAAATTAAAGGAGCCACTAAATCCTGTCAAGTTTAAACGTCTTTTACAGGATTGTCTTTCATCGGCTCCGGACCCTTCGCGAGTGGATGAATCAATATTTTCCCCGCCTATTTCGCTGGCCCCTATACTATCATTTAATCCAATCATTTCTGCGCAAGCTAGAGTGGTCAATGCTGTTTGCATGCAACTATTCTTCAAGTCTCATAAGTTACGAGATCATCTATCACTCCAAAGAGACTTTCATTTGTTGGGAAACGGTGTTTTCTCAAGTCGACTCTCTCATGCACTATTTGACCCGGAATTAGAAAGTGCCGAGAGACAAAAGGGAGTGGCTTTATCTGGTGGAACCATGGGCTTACGACTCGGCGGTAGAGACACATGGCCACCAGCGAGCTCTGAATTACGACTTGCATTAATGGGCGTTCTCACTGAAAGTTATGCATCATATCAACCCGCGAATCTCTCTTCCATTGATAGCTATCTTCAGAGACAAAAATCTCTTCCAGGAGATCTGAGTTTTGCAGTTCGAGATATGTCCGAAGAAGAAATCAAACGGTGTATGGACCCCAACTCAATCGAAGCCCTAGATTTCCTACGGCTTTCATACAAACCTCCTGCGCCGTTGGAATCGATTCTAACTCCAATTATCCTCTACAAGTATGATCAGCTTTTCAAACAACTACTTCGTACTCTCAGAATGCCATATGTTGTGTCAGCACTTTTCCGTGATGCCACGGATAGGACATCCTCGTGGCAAAACATCCATCCCTCTGCTCAGAAGTTTCGTATTGAGGCTCATCATTTCGTTTCTGCTGTCTGTGGATATTTTTTGGACACTGGAATCGCAACAACATGGGGTGTTTTCCAGAGGAAATTAGATGAAATCGAAGAACGCATGGATTCTGAGAATTTCTCGCTCGGTCAAAACGAGGGGCTGGAGAGCCTTAGAGAGTATCATGAACGTGTGCTCGATAAGATGCTATTTGCATTATTCTTAAGGAAGAGACAGAAACCAGTTATGCAACTACTAGAAGAAATATTCGGCCTGATCCTACGTTTCTCGAAGCTCTCAAGAGAGAAGGCTTCGGGAGCAAAGGTAGATTCGGGCAACATAGGCGAAGATGAGAATATCCAGTTGATGTATGGAAAATTCAAAAAGAGAGTAGGAGTATTTGTCACTGTTTGTAGGGGATTGACTGAAAAGAAGGGGTACGGCGAGAAGACTTTCAATGCCCAAGCAGGAAGCGGAGGTTTGTTTGACGCTGCGGATCTAGCAGAAGAGAACACAGTTGGGCAACTAGTATTAAGACTAGAGATGTCAGGTTATTATATGAAAGGAGTATGAAGTTCTTGGGTGAGCTTCACAAATGACGATCATGGCAATGGTTATGTTATGTATACTATCTGCGATAGGAGACATAACATCAGAACACTTCCAAACACACTTGTTGGACTAATCATGTAATTCAGATTCTGCTCTACTATTTCAGTTCATCTTTGTTATTAGACGAACCTATTCCAGTGGCATACGTTTCATTTTGCCATTCATGCGTTTTTTGGTACTCCACCTTTACGTAGAGACGAAATGGACACTGCTCTTCTTGTCAGGCATCAATCTTGCTTCGATCTTCTGATTGTGGTATTTCCCGTTAAGTCATCAGGTTAAATACCCAATATCGACTCCCATGTGCTGGATATGCAGATTTCCTAGAAAGAATATACTCATCGCGTTCGAAAGGATATTCGACATCTCTACAAGATTTCCAACCCCTGCGAAACAGATGCTACATGTTCTTACAATTCAATTCGGTACAAACGCTAGAAGCCGGCCGAATGTCACTATTGTACCGGATGATGTCTACTTCAGCAGATGTTAAGAAGATACGCGGAGATGCCAAATTATTAAGCTTCCGCATTGCATTTCAGACAACTACAAGAAACCTCATGATCAAGCCAAGAGTTCAAATTATGGTTTGGAATAAACTAGATACCAAAGTCGGGGGTAGTATATGTAACCGGTCGTGATTTAAATTCTGTGGTATTAGTTGGACGGCAGCGTTTTCCTCCCATCTGGCGTACTTGTCCTCTCCATGCAGAATGGTATTGTGGATTCTTTCCACATTCTTCTCAAGGCCGAAAGCACAAGCGACATTAGTGAAGAGCGCCTTGAATGCATTTTCGTTTGCCAGGCGTTAGTTCACTTTTAGTGAAGGATCATCGACCGGAATACCCAATAAACATCTACTGGCAATATCACCTTCACTTGCAAGCCCAGCCTTGGGTGGACACTTGAAAAGCACAAACTTGGATCCGCGCTTGCTGGCCAGAAGTCAATCGAAATCGAAGCATATCGACATCGCAACAGCTGAAATTTTCACGACCGTGCTACTGCAAAGGCAATGGGGTTGGAGAGATGATCATTATTTTTAATCACATTACACGATGTCAAATATCCTGCTTAAACCTTGGGAATCATTTGTCAGATTTTGCCAATTCATACGGAGAGATCTTGCGATTTCAGTTGCAATAGCTAAGTGGATAGATCAAGGATGCATGTGTAAATCTGTATTACTTTCGATTTCTATCTAAGTCATAGAGCGACACATAATACATCGACCTGGTATCTTAACATTTGCATTATCATCATTCGTTCCTCATGATCACATGTTCTTTCTAACGTTCATTATGACATCCACCATTCCTGCCCAATTGTCCTGTTTGAATGCTTCCCAAATCAAAAGCACAGTAATCATCTCCAATCACTACAATATTTATGCTCCCTAGATGGAATTTTATATCCCCACCCAGCTTCTATACCGAGCTTTTCTGCATCGTGATCTTATCATCAATCGTACTCAATCTAACGCTTTCGACATGTTCCCTTCCTCTGAATCGAGGCTTATACGAGTATTTCTTCATCAACAAGAATACTGCAAGTCCAACCAAAGCTAGACCACCCGCAATACAACCGACTGCAACACCAGCAACAGCTGATTGAGACAGCCCACTAGAACCCGACGATGACGATTCTGATGTGGTAGACGATGAAGTTGTCGAGGATCCCGTTGATGTCGCTGTAGAAGTTGCAGCTGACGTTGCGACAGAGGTCGCTATGCCCTCGGTAGAGGGACCAGTGACAGTAGCATTGAAACAAGAGACGCTTGTAGTAAAATCACTCTCTTCTATGAAAGTCTAAATGTATATTTTGATCAGTCTCATGTAGCGATTTGTTCAGCTTTTTGCAGTCGGGTTTCTTACAATATCTGCACAAGCATAGAATGTTTCGTTCCCACTTCCTTCATATGTTGAAGTGTATTCAAGCTGGATTGTCGCGTTTGTACCAGCTTCAATATCGGATGGAGAGTCTGGTGTAGTGTAACACTGATGTCCGGCATCAAGTTCAGAGACTGTATGTAAAATCTGGCTAGTAAAATCCGATTGAGTGGTTGGCTCTGAAATATATTTAGTCTTGGGAATAAAAGATGCGTCAGTTATTTCTTACTATTCATATATGCTATGCGAACGACCACATCCCAGGTTTCTCCGGAGGCCACAAGTGCAACTTTCCCTGAGTCTGTACGTTCAAAGCATGTTAGTCATGACTGGTTTATAATTCTCAAGAGGATCATACCCAAAGGAAAGTCTGTGCGGTTTCCAACCGTTCCATCATTTCTTCCACAAGGACTGTTGTTTTGCCAAGCAGCATACCAAGTACGTTGCTCTGGCCAGACGAACTCAACTGGACCGTTCGCCGTTTCTGCTTCCCCGGATACACGATCGAGGTTGAAAATGAGACATGAAGCCAAAATAGGAAGATATTTGAAGAGCATCTTGAAACGAAGTGTCTTAAATTCTTGCATTTGGAAGATAGCGACAATCACCAGTGCAAGAGAGAACTGGGTCATATATGCACACATCTAAACCGAAAACTATTTCGGGTCCGAACCCGAAAGTCATAGAGCTTGAAAATCAAGAATGAAAACGTTCAATCACCTTGCTCTGAGTAATGGTTTCTATCCATTACGAAACGTAGCAAGGTACCAATCATGAAAGATCTTGGCCTCAATTCCATGCGAACGTACGCATGTGAAAGTGTGCGTTCGAACTCTGAGCACAAAACAGAGTCACACGCATACAACGCTGCCAAGTGATACCGGTCGGTGTCGGGGACATTCACAAGATTTGACAGGCCATGCCAGACGTAGAAAATAAGCTGTGCAAGTAAAAGAAGCTATTGGAATGCGGCAGCAGGGTTCACATAGCAGAGTAGGCTGGTCTCCTTCTCCACTCTGATATGTGATTTGGTAAAATATTCATGCACGTCCCACTTTTTCGCCAAATTTTACATCTTATCTGATCCGAGATTTCCATCTAATCAGATGTAACTACTGGAAAATGGAGAGGGTGGAGTAGATATCAGCCAATACATTTGTGCAAACTTATCAGATGAGAATCTGTTGTTATGGTGGCAGCGCAAGATGGTATTGGCGTCAAGCTAACATTTTTTTATTTGTTCTTCGGACCAACAGAAGTCATTTCACTTGAACCAAGAATTTTCCCGTCCACTATGTATTTGACTTCTTTCCAAAGAACTCTCGGGTCAGGAAATTATTGGCATAAACGGGGGCATCTAAGTTGAAGTGAGTCTCAATCTTTTGTGGTACTCTAAGCCACCCCAGGAAACTTCTCCTCTCCATCTAATCTGATTCAATCTTATCTAATCTAATCGATCTCCGTCAGTAGGAATAGCCTAGACTAGAGTTCCCCGTCTCGCACTTTTTTTTTCCTTTACGAACGTCAGGTCAAGTGCGACGTTCTTTTAATTGTCGGGCCACGTCCACATGCAGGGACACGGCACAAAGTATCTTGCTTGTATTCCAATAGCCCATCGACCCATATTGGATTTTTTTCGGAATGTCGCCGAATTTCCTTGGCACGTTCAATGTCGTGAGTCAAAGTGGAGATTCAAGTAGGCCGCGTCTCAATCTTCGGGACCGTAAATTTTGGCTCTTCATTTCGTCCTCATATATGAAGGCACGTCGCCGATCAAGTATGCATCTATTCATCAACTTAGACAGCTCAATCATATAACCCCAGTTATCACCTTGAGACAAATCATCACCTCGATCAGCATCATGGTTTTCATCACATCAATTGTCAAGGTTGCGGCTCTTGCCGGACTCCTCGCTCCAACAGTCCTTGCTACTTTACCAGAAGCTTTGGTCGTCAAGCGTCAAGATGAGGATAACGCTGTCGGTACCAATTCATACAACTGTCACGACAACTGCGGTATGTTTGCTTTCCCATCGGATCTCCTCTTCAGACACATAGCCAAACAAATTGCTCGAGATTGATACTAATATCCTTCATAGGTGAGGCCATCCTCGAATCTGAAATCGACGGTTTCTGCAACACCACAATCTTCTCCACCGACTACGCTGCCTGTCTCCAATGCTCCGGCGAGGATAACGAGGACATCTGGCAATACTATGGTCCATATCTGACTGTTGCTGCTGTGGAGTGTGGATCTTCTACCGTACCACTGACCGGAACCCAAGCCGATGTTGCCACCGCCATGCTTGCTCAAAACGTCACTACAACCGCCAGCGGCGATGCTGCAACTGTTGCCAGTAACTCCGCAACAACGACTGCCGCAACTTCTACCTCTGCATCAGCTTCTAGCTCTGAATCAACTGCTAGCTCCGGATCAGCTTCTAGCAGCACTGCCACTGGATCTTCTGCTTCGGTATGCGTTCTTTTGTTTTGTTAATAGATTGAGTGATTGCTAATTTCCATGAAGGCTACCGCTACCAGTGGTGCAATCCAACAATCGAATGCAGCAAGCGGTTTCCTGATCGGTGGTATCAGCATTCTCGTTGCGGCAGCTGTCGCCAACTTGGCTTAATTATGACCCAACCCCTTTGAAATGTGCAGATGGCTTTAGGAGTGTGGTCCGGTGGCCAATGAATGAATGATGATAATTTATCGAGTCGATGGTGTCTTTCCCTCATTTAGTATATAATTTAAAATGCGAATCATCTTAATCAACCGACTGTATTTCTTCACATTCAATGCGCTATATCTAGATCTTCTATGCTGCCATACAAAGCAAGGTTCCATGTAAGGAAGCATAATCTTTCAAGCTGTAAAATGTGACTCTTTTCTTTCCGTCTTGTCAAACATTTATGCGTATTTAATCGAATCCACATCGGAATGAGCGAAATTTCGTGAGATACATGATCCGAGACTCTGGAGAGATCGTCAGTTTTGTGATTTCCTAGGAAATGAAAATACGGTATATCGTTCCCTTCAACCAAATAACTTAACTCCGAATTGACCGAGAAAAACTGGGGATGCGGAGATGACTCAAGGATCAGATAACTGAGATGCAACTACACACTCCGACGTATAACTTAAATCCGTCGCTAGCTCTTTTGGGCGGCTTGCTATTGTACATATATAGTGAGCATCTCACCGTTGTAAACTCCAAAAAGTTATCCTGCAACACTTCGTTACTGGATCCATACAACCAAAGACTTCGAAAGAGCTCTCTCATCATGGGGTTTATAATTTACCTTCAAATCGCGCACATAGCGTTTCATTTCCTATTGAAACTCGGCAAGCAAAAAGTCACAGCGATCATTCACCGTTTCACATACCGCGCAACTCCCAATCCAAAAAATATCGTCATCATAGGCGGTTCGTTCTCCGGAACGCAGTTGGCGAAGCTACTGTCCACATCCATCCCTACGGGATATAAAGTCACGCTTGTTGAACAAAACACGCATATGCATTATTGTTTTGCGTTTCCGAGATTCAGCGTGCTGAGTGGCCATGACTATAAAGCTTTTATCCCTTATGAGGGACTGTTGAGACGTGCGCCGAAAGAAGCTATATCTATTGTTCATGAGAAGGCTATCAATATTCATAAAGATCATATTGAGCTTATATCCAATGAGAAAATTTCTTATGAATACCTCGTTATCGCAACAGGTGTATCGCAGCCTGCGCCGGCGCGACTATCCGCGACAGATAAGATAGGAGGTGAAAGCGAATTGCGCGGTTATCAAAAAGCTATCCATGCCTCTTCACGAATTGCAGTTGTGGGTGGTGGTGCAGTTGGAGTCGAGCTCGCAACTGATATCAAGAGCTTCTTACCAGATAAGAATGTGACGTTGATTCACTCTCGAGATCGTTTGCTCGTTAGATTTGGACCGCAGCTACATGAAGCGGCTTTTAAGCGACTTCAAGAGCTGGGAGTGAAAGTTTATTTTAATGAACGACCTTCATTACCTGATAGTAAGCCATTTATGCCGTCGGAGACAGAGATTGTATTTAAGGATGGTCAAGTTGAGACTTTTGATCTTGTGGTATGCGATGCTATTATTGTATGGTTCATTGAAAGCCGATTACTGACTTCAAAAGATATCATGTATCGGGCAAAGCCCAAACTCGAGCCCACTCAAAACCTTTTTACCAGATACCATCAGAGAAGATGGTTTTATTCGTGTAGAACCAACATTGCAAGTCAAATCCAAGAATGAAGATTGCAGAAATACTTTCGCTATAGGAGATGTTGCAGCTACCGACGGTCCAAAGATGGCATTCGCGGGCATGGCACAGGCGGAGGTTGCTTGTTCTAATATTCTTACATTGATTCGAGGAAATCAAAATACACTTCAACATTATATTCCAAACTTCATCGAGGGAAAAACTAAGCTAAGTCTTGGAAAAGTAAGTAAACTATGGGTCCTCGGATTTTGAAGTCATCATCTAACTTTCGCGTAACGTAGGACCGCGGGGTATTCTTCATGGAGAATGAAAAAGATTACATACTAAAAGTCTTGAATCATGATTCGCCTGATATTGATGCTAAGAAAGTATGGAAGTTCTTTGGGGCAGATATGAAAGGATGGAAGAATTGAGTCCAGCCGCAGCCTCAATGAATAGTATTTGAAAGAACTTGTGTTCATTCTCTAATAGACAAAATACTTGTCGAATCAAATACTTTGAGAACTTCCATCATCAGTCTCTTTACTGATTGCACGTATTCTTTCACCCCAATACTACAATACAAAACAGATAGGACCGCCTGATACAATCCATATGAAGCCCAACAAACTGTTGTCCCATCCGAATCCATATTTTTCATAAAGCTGGTGCCCAAAGATAGGTAGAATGAACCCCATAACGTTTGAACCCACTCGGGATGCCGCATTTGCTGATGCCCCGTATTTACCAAACTCATCCAATTGGTAAGCAAGAAGACCTTGACTGAATACCATGTTCCCTAGGGTAAAGATAGATGCGCCGATATCAACTACTGCCCATGGGCCAATTATTTCGGCCACCTAGACGTACCAAAACAGTCCGATCGGCATTAAGATAGCACCACTCATTGAATATGTAACACGGAACTCTGGTCTGCCATGGTTGTTGTTTTGGTTGCTAAGACTTCTGTATAGTCAGTCCATGATACGACCCCTAATTTGAGACGCAGCTATTGCACCAATAGCGATTGCTATATAATGAAGAGCGCTGATTGATACAGTCTGGTTGTAACGTTCTATATAAAGAATGGCAAAATTTGAAATCAAGATCGTGTAAATGCCAAAGCCAACTCCAAATGCGAATGTGATCAGTTGAACTACTGGCTGACGTATCAGAATCTGGAAGGGACGGAAAATTCCGACAGACAATTGAGGGAACAGTTCTTTCCAATATTGAATTGCAAATGTCCTTTGGAATTCAGATTTAGACATAGCCTCATATTCGGTCTTTCGTCGAAGAACTGGTGTATAAGATTCTCGAATGAAACAGTAGCCCGCTAAGGTTAAAAAACTATTAAAAATTGATATGATTCAGAATATCCATAGCCACACTATTGATTGTGTGATGATGCCTCCAAAGATGGGGCCAAGTGCAGGTCCAAGGTAGGATAAAAAATATGCAATCGCGAGCGACTTTCCACGTTCTCGTTTTCCATACATATCGGCCATAACAGGTCCAGTAAGCTTCAAAGAGTAGCAACAGTTAGTCAAAGAGTTTTGAGGAATGGACCTCTTTGTAGTGATACATACCGTGATACCACCACTGGCTCTTATTCCCGTCATAAGTCTACCCGTAATCATCAGAGCCTCCGGATTACCAAGCGGGCAGGGAGCATTCCATAAAATGTACCACACATTGCAAAACAGCCATATACCTTTTCGGCCAGTGACTTCAGGGAATGCGACAGTCACGAAGAGACCAATGACCAGACCGAGTAAGTAAGTAGAAAATAGTATCTGAGCGGTATAGTTATCAATCTTGAGATCGCAGGAGATATCGCCCAGAGTAGTAGCAATCATACTGGCTGACATTAACGTCACTAGCTGTCCTAGAGAAAATATAACACCAATTGTAATTTTGCTCCACGACGGTCAATTATAAAGATTTTCTGGATCATCTGGGCCGTTCCAGGTGCTCTGCCGAGAGATTAGTCTAGGCGCTTTAGACATACACTAGATTCACATACTCCGTATTCATCTCTGAGCGTTTCTAGATATCGAGAAGTTTCGTCATCTGGATCAAGCACTATTTGAACACCTTCGACATCTTGCTTCTGACCTGCTAAAACTGGAACATTTTTTTGATCTGAAGACACAATGCTCTTTTCTGTTGCAGTGCTCATGATTAGGATCGATGAAAAGATTCTCGTATATTCGGATTGAGATTCGATATTTGACTCCCAGTAAAGAGGGACAGAAGACGAAATCAATAGAAAGGAAACAGAACTGAACTGAAGAATCAATAAAACTTTGAAAGTGATCAAAGTATTAGGGTTCGTTCGGATCGATTTTTTATTTTATTGATGAAATCTCTAATAATAATAAAATGGCAAGGGATTGGAAATATTGATATTTGAATGAAGCTAATATATTTGGGGTAATATTGGGATGTGTGAGGTTGAGTTGAAAATGAAGAAATTGAATTGAAAATGAAGAAGATAACGCTTTTTCTCAAATATATTGGCCCAACTAGACCTCAAAAGCTGCTGTTGGCCACTGTATGAGAAAAGTTGAGAAAATTTGTTGCATTTGTCACTTTAACATTATTAGACTCAATATTTTATTAGATCTACTATTGCGTTCGGTAAACGCATTTATTTGAGCTAATATATATTGGGTATAATATTGCGTTCGGTAAACACCATATTGGGCTAATATATTAGTCTAATGTCCAAAAACAGATCGATCCGAACGAGCCCTTAGAACGGAGTAAATTTGATGAGTAGATCAGACTAGCTACTGTCAAATCCAATTCCTCGAACTTTCGGAATTGATCGGCCCATGTACGGAGTTGAGCTTTTCTCGGAATGAAATCCACTTACTACCACTTAAGATTATCTGATCCGCTGCTTAATTGTCTCTAGAGTTATCAGATCCGTTGAAACTTTGTCTAGTTTGCATACAGTCAGCCCTATGCGGGTTTCTGTCTGCCTGTGACACTACCATACATCTTTCTTCACGCGCTGAGCAATCTACGTATCTCTCCAATCCCGGAATAGATGCTCGTATGTCACCATCGACCAATCTTTACTATGGTTTGAAGTAGTTAGATATGAGTCAGACATACTGGGAGTAATGCTTACTGATAACTGCAGTCAAGATATCAAAATTCTGGACAAAAGAATCCCTAGAGTTTGAAATAATCTAATGTATTTTCTGGGTTCTGATCAATCGACGTTGCATTTTCAAAGATGAGCCAGTCTTAGATGTTATTACCTACACTACTTGAGCGAATTCAGAAACCCTTTCGCTTTATCCTTCCAACCACCGTTAGGCTGCGCTAATGGTCCCGATTGTTGTACAGTGCTTTCGTTCCCTCCTTCCATAGCAAATTGCAACATAGCTTGTACAACCATACCACCCATTTGTTTGCCATCACTCCAGCTGATTCTCATTTCCCCTTTTTCCAACTGGCAACTCCTCTCATGTGGATATAAAGTATATCTTAAGCCACCTCCAAACTTTGGAATCTCAGGTCCCTCCCATTCTTCCCATGGCCCTTCTAATCGCGGTGCACATGCAATATATATCTTGTTGGCCGGAAACTTGTTGTTCCCAAACCAAAGATATGGTCGTCCTTTAGGTGCCAGTTCCGGAACTTTAATAATCGCGCCTTGCGCCTGGACCGGAATGAGATTGACAAGTTGATGAAGTGAGTAAGAACGATCCCATACTTTGCTTTTTCCATCGAGAGTATGAATGAGAAATTCGTAATTTTCTCGCGAGGTAAAATCCGATCCCGATCGAATGCGTGCCCAATGATTCTTGAGGTCAAGGGTCGGAGATGGGGCATCCTTAGCACCAAAAAGATAAATATATCCATCATCTCCCACGACATAGGTTGTTACACCAAAATGTGGCTCATTTTCTCCGAAGAGCATATTGTCGCCCTAATTTTGTGAGTAATCTAAGCTAGAAAAAGGCCACAAAGATTGGAGGCCAAGACCCGTAAATTTAACTTCTCCTCCCAATTTTTGTAATAGTTTGACGGTCACACTCTTTTGGGGATGGATGAATTGGAAATTGCATTACTCACCATCAGTCTGTCCACTTTCAGAGAATTGTCAGGTTGAACTTGAACTCGCGCAACACCTGTACCAAAACTCTTGCCAGCCGTAGATCCATGCTTTTAATATCATTAGCCAAACCACATCCGACCAAGAACTTCTCCTACGCATCGCGAAATAACTCCTCACCGTATACATCTTCTCATAAAATACCCACCCATCTCTTGCTCCCGGAAAATCTTCAATGATACCCCCAAATACCCAATTCACGACCCTATTAATCTTTTCCTTGTTCTTCGGATCCTTCTCATACTCTTCTTCACTGCGCGTATGAGGGATGAATGATGGTTGATATGCATTTTCATGCATGTATGTACAAGTTAATGGATCATTTTGGGGATCTGGAACATAGGCAACAGTATTGTTGGAGACTCCAACAAAATGATTCGAGGAACTATGGCAGAAAGTATCGCCGAATAGATAGTAAGTGTTGCCTCCAAGGTAAACGGGTCGACCTATATCACGGGGATATCGACGGCCGGAAACTAGCAGCCGAGGGTTAGAGTATAATCATGAGGTTTTGAGGATATAATCTACCATCCTTGACTTCACCGAAAACTTGAATGTTTTTGATCTGAGGTGGCCTATGTGACAATTTTAGAAGTCATATTGAATAATGCTTTCGTGATAAGTTCAACCTTACCATTTCATGTGAGGCATTTTGCTGGCGCTGGATGGATACGAAACTCTCGACAATCGAGGTAACGTGCAATATACTTTATGAAAAGAGTATTGAGTGTGTTCTTTTATACACTATCAAACCAGGAAGCATGCTCAATCTGCTGGTGCTGCGTGATGTCACTATCACGGTCATACCTGTATACCTCGGTCAGCTCATGTTGGTAGATAATATCAGGGTTGTAATTAACCGTTGCAATCGCGCCTTCCCCCCTATGAAGGTCCTTATCCACGCGGGGGAGCTAATCCACTATGCGGCTTTCTAGATTGTTGATTGGCGTCTGAGCATTGGAGCTCTTATCTGAGATAATGGGGAGGGCTCGGGTGTGGAAAAGACAAATTAGCAGTTTTGCTTGAAATTGGATGCCCGTCAACGATTTTGGCAAAATAGATGACAATCTATTGGGAACATTTACTTGCATAGTATGATAAAAGTATGTATATCACGTATGCGAAGATAATTGGTTCAGTAATAAGCCACAACAATATCTGCAAGTAAGCCCAACCCCTCCAAGCATCACCACAATATCTTCATTCCCATTTCACGTCTTATCACAATCCTCCATACTATCCTCATTATGAACACCTAAGTTATCTCATATCAAATAATAAAACTTTTCCATTCATCTCCCAAGCTCATATATCCCCATCTCCATCTCCGCCCCCACCCCGCTCCCGCTCCCGCTCCCAACCCGCATAATGCTCCCCCGCAAACTTTCAATCTTCATCTCCTTCTTCCGCTTTGGCTTCGATTTTCAGCACTTCCTGATTCTCCTCACGTGTATCGGTATCGCTTGTCTTGGTAGGTAATATACCATATTTAAAAACTCCCACCCTTTATTCTACACCATCCAGTTCCAATCCCCGTTTTCCCCGGAACTCTACCACTCCACCCCACCCACCTAAACTCTAATCTCCAACTCACCGATTCATCAAACAGTCCTCCTCCCGCTCAGCTGCACCACCCGCCCCACCCACACCATCTACCTCCTCTCTCTCTCCTACGCCTCCTCTCTCCCCTCCCCTATCACCCAAGCCCTCCACCGCAACCTCACCTCTCTCCTTCCCCCAAATCCTCAAAATAGCTCTCTCATCATCCGCACCGGCTTCCGAGGAACATGTATGACTTCTCAACTGGCAAGTTCAAGATGGGAATGTGCTCACCATGTCACGACATTAAAGAATATAATCACGAGCACGACAACAGATGCCAATATTGATATCGATCCCCTAAATCTCCTCATACTAGCCGAGTCAGTGAGGAAAAGAATTGTATTCGATGGATTACTGTGCGTTGTTTTTCTAATCTCCGTGCCTTCCCAACCTTCTGCAAAACACCCCAAGATTCAAAACCCCCACCGCCCTAACATTCCCCAGTTACATCTCCCTCGCCCTCACTCTCCTAACCCTCCTTCTCCTCACCCTCATCCCCCGCTGGAAAACTGATAGAAACCCCGACACCAATTACGAACGTCAAGTAAAATCCTTTCCCTCTCTGGCCCTCAGTATGACACTCGGCCTAATCAGCGGTTTCGCCTTCCTCTTCGCGTTTACATCTATTCTCTGGCAGCATTTGGCCGCGGTGACTGCTTCGCGATTTATCGAGCGGATGAGTTATGGAGGTGTGGTGGCGAGAGTGGGAAGTAACGCTATGGTGATAGGATGGCTGGGGGTGTTGATGTTATGGTTTGCGTTTATGGGGTGTTTACTCATGGTGTTGAGTTTGAGGAAAGTGAGGAGGACTTTTGGGTAATGTAACAAGTTTCAAAAAATGAGATAATATATCACTGAGAATTAAAAAGAATTGTCATGCAACATCTTCTTCGTATCATCTATCGGCTACTCAATATCCAACATGCAAAATGGTATCATCGGATCATCTAAAAAAATGCCATCCCCCAAAGAAAGAAAATCGATTAAAAGTCATAACTCCCCGTCATGTCAAGCAAATAAACCCAGGAACAAATCAATATCCCTTTAGGGTTGTATTTCCCAATGCTTCCTTCAGCTCTTCGACAAATAACTCCAGGCGACTAATCATCGAACCCCATTTTGGCAATTCATGATCAGCCGTACTTTGTTGGACACTGGAGCTCACAACACTGAGCTTCAAACTTGGGACGGCCGAGTTGTCAATTTCCGTATCATTTAGAAGTGTGATTCGGTATTGGAGATTTTTTCTAAGATATGGTTCGACATCCACATCGTCCAGTGATCTCAGATGACCTTCTGAAATATCGTCGATTAAGGCACTAGTAAGAGGGATTGTTCCTGTGACCAATTGGTTGGGATCAGCTGCAGAGGCACCTGAGGATGAAAGCTTCGCAAAGACGCAGTGAGTGCCGACTAGATTAGGTTCAAAGGACCAACTCGAGGGGTCATCATTGAAAGGTCCGAGGAAGACGTGGATGAAGAATGACCTGGAGAGGGCGAATTTCTCTACTTGAATATTGGCAATCCATTCGGTGTATTGACCGTTTGGGGCGAGGGCGAAGGAGAGAAGATCATATGTCGAGTTAAGTTGGTGCTCCCGTCCTAATAATTTAGAAGCGAGACCTGGAAGCACGCCGCGAGAAACCGTTTTTGCCGGAGCAGTGGTCCCGTATAGAAGATTTATGGCCTTGATGGCTTGAGCAGTTGTATTTCCTCCTTTTAGTGTTTCCGGATATGCGTAACCAAAAGATTCCGTTGATACAACATCAGAAGAAGTATAAAAGTCGTTTCCACCGGCGTTGTAAAATGGTTTAAGTGGTGTAGATACATCTTGAGTAGTTCCAGCCGTCATGGTGAAAGTGCTATATGAAGCTTCTCTAGGAGTAACATAACTGTCAGGGTTCAAGGTCTGCCAGATGGCAAAACAACGGTCGATCATTGTATGATGAAGAAAGAAAAGTGGATCAAAGGAAGAGTAATCGATATAAGACATGTGGCCACCACTGCCTGTCAATCCGTGGATTTGATCGTGAAGAGATTCAATGGAATCGAAATCTCCTGGGCTAGAGGCGGTGATCCATGCTTCATTACTGAACGTGCTGTAGTCGTGATAATTGGTGAAGAGATTGTAGAGACGGTTTCGGAACGAAGCAGCACTATTATCAAGTTGTTGAGCAACAAGGTTATTTTGTGAAGTAGCAGAGGCATCATTGGATGTTGGATATCTCAAAGTTTGGGGAAATTTGCTGAACTAAGAATCGTTAGTTGGCAATTCCTTATGAATAATTCATTTACAACTTACAGGTGCATCAGGCAACTCCGATGGGTCCAAAGGATTGAAGTGATAACTGAACAGTGGATTGGAAATCGTTTGAACGCCGGCAGGGCCATTGATAGTAACAGTTGGGGTCGAAACACTTGGGGGTAAAACACTCTCCCCAGTGGGCGGTACAACAGCCCAATCCCAATATGGAATACGGAAGTTGGCTGCAGCGGCAGTATACCTGTCTCTCTCGGCCCCAGCAGGGAACTGTTCTGCAATGAACACAACGACACTATGGAGTACTTGCTACAGAAAGTGTCAATAGATGTGTCTCAGATGGCATGCATAGGATGTCTACCTCATAAAGTGCCAAGTAAGGCCTGTGCCAAGTAGGGAAGAGAATCGAGACATGGGTACAATATCCATTATTTTCGTCCCCGGGAGTTGCTTGAACTCCGTCATATGGAAGATACGGTCTACCGTGAATGCCTTATTCGGAGGTTAGCAGTTTACCATTTACCAGGTAGCATCGATACATACCGGCTATTTGATACCATGAACGGATATCTGATTGATTGATAGTTTGCATCATTGATACTCCCAAAATGTATAGCTCCCAAAGATCCGCATTCTTTTGTAGATCCCGAATTTCTTGACGAACTGGTATCGATGAATTTGAGCTGTTAAATGAGACTCCAGTAGTGGGCATAGGAGTAACATCCCGTTTCAAAAGTGCTCCTATGTCTACGCCATAATCATAACCCCTTGGTCGATGATCGTGAGGTCTTGGGATTGCTTGTGCTGTTTGTGATAGAAGTGAACCAGCAATGGTAAGGAAAGACACGATTGAGGCTCCTCGAAAGAAGACCATTTTGATAAGAATTTGCAAATTATCAGTGGGGAATCTCGTAAAGATGGCGAACAATCTTCAGATCAGGTTCTCTCAAATGTGATGACAATGCGGTAGTAGCAAAGACTGCGATTGGCGATGGATTGAATTATTAAAGGAGTGAAAAGTAGAGCTGAAGAAAAGTTTGAAAAACTGTAACTCCAAATTCACCGGATGAAATACTTCGGCACTGCAATGAGCGTGAATGCAAACAAATGAATGGACGAGAATGAGATGGCGATGAGAGAGAATCGCCCCCACTACTCAAGCAGAATGGATGAATGAAAGAGTGAGTGAATGAATGAATGAATGCAAAAAGACAGTAAATGAATGTGTGTAAAGAAATCGAGGGATAAGAGGGGAGTAATGCAAATCAAAAAAAGAAATGAGATTCAAATGACGAAATATCCACGGTTACATATTCTTCTTAATATATTCGCATTTGATTTGTTTCTTTTCCCCAAGAATATTGGTGGAACATCAAGAACCTTATGATGGACGTAAGCAAAGATTAGAGCTCATATGGGGAATCCACGAACCAACACCTTACCACGACTCCAGGCTGAGCCTCAGTCAGTTGGAAATTGGCAGTGAAGGAATGGCCACCCCCCGTATGGAATAAGAAAAATCCAGAGAATACCAAGAGAACGGATTGTACGAAAACGTGATTTCCCGGCCATATTTTAGTTGGAAGCGTCCATCGGCAGGTTGCCGTTAGGATTCCTGTAGCGTCCCATTAGGATGGATTTGTGGTCATCATTGAAATTTGAAGATCGCCATCCTGCGACCATTGTTGGAGGCGAAGTTCAGCAGCTCATTTTAGGACAGTGATCGTAGCTCCGTCGTAGCGGGAGTAGCAGTTGCACGTACATGGTGGTGGTGGTGGTGGTATTGGTAGTTGTATTGGTAGTAGTAGTATTGGTCGTAGTATGGTCGTATTGGCGTAGTGTCGTTATAAATACCAATGCAATACATTGGGTACGCGGTGGTTGTCGATCAACGTGTTCATCGAGTAAGATCTTGTAGAGATCCGGTCTAGTCAGTCGTTCTAAGAAAGTTTGAGGAATTAAGGATTAAAAGAGGAGCTCGCCAGGAGAAATCCTCACGATTAAGGTTAAGGTTAATGATTACTGTATTTACGCTTTTCCTGCAGGTGGGACGTTGGGGAACTATGTAGATAGACTTGTAGATAGACTTGTAGATAGACTTGTAGATAGACTTACTATGTATTTGTGATATTCCTACCTAGGGATGGATAGATAGGTCGATAATATATAGATCAATTGACGAATGGACAATTCCATAGAAATTATCATCATCCAATTTGATCATCTTCCTATCCATCATCGTAGGTAATCTACAAGACTCTTGTTTCGAGTACCATCTATCTATCATTCAGATGAAAATCGATATATTCTCCACTTCTTCTATCCCGAGGTATCCTACCTAGATATGCTCACTGGTGGGATGTACAGAATACACAATTCGTGGATTCTTCAAAGTTCAAAGCGTTCTACATTTATTGTTTCAGATATCAGTCCATCTCGAGTCAGATTCAAGCTTTACTTACCTCTACTCCGTATTCATGTGCCGACCTATCCATCTACCGACCTCTTCATCTAGCATAGCTACTGCCTACAAGTGTCTGCGGGCCTCCCTTCCTAGATACCCAGTACTCACCTCAAAGAAGACCCAACAACTTCTTGATCTCCCTGACCTGTACTACTGTTAGCTTGCCTTGCCTTGGCTAGAAAATCTCACGTGAGAATGATTGATACATGATGCCAGTGCCAGTGCCAGTGCCAGTCAGTGCTAATACCAGTGCCAATACCAATTACCTCTTGATACTATTTCAAACTTCTTTCTTCCACTTTCCCTTCGTCGTCTTCTTGCCCATTCTTCCATCTTGGGCCGCTTACCCCCCTCAGCGCTGCGGATGCCTTGGCATATTACTTACTGCATTTGGTCATCCGCTCCTTTCTCGTGTCATTCATCAATCATGATACAGCTAAGATTACTACCTCTTTCAGATGTCTCGTTACAATCCAATCCATCTGCCGTGCTTGTTTTTTACGTACCTGCCTAGGTGAGTATGCTTTATTGGACGGTGGGTGGATACGAGAGACGTCTTTACTAAATAGTTAGTCTAGTACTATCTACCTGGTTAGTAGTTTCACTAAAATAGCATTCAATTCGGGGAGCGAGAGAAGGAGACTCTGAGTGCTACACGGATTGTTAATCTACCGGTATCTGTCATTAAACCGTCGAGGAAATCATCTAGCATTATTATACTATGCCATTATTTAATGATGAGGTGAGCACATAAATCCATCGAAAGCATCTAGCAGACCAACACACGCGTCTATATTTTTGTCCAGAAAGTCTCCACAATATCAAGATCCATACTCCAACATAATCAACACAAACTGGTACAAACAAGATCAAATCACAACCCTGAAGACATCTACGATTTTAGTTTTCATAACATTTCATTCAATCCTGAATCAATAATCTCTATCTTTTGACGATCCATTCATTTAGTGCCCAACAAAATTAAAATAAAAAAAAGTACCCCTTGTAAATGCTACAATTATTCCTTTTCCCCAAGAACGCCTGCCAAATTTCAATTCGTCAATCATCTTTCCCTCTCCCCATATTTTCTCCACGAGTCACGCCATTCAAGGTCCAACATTATACTTCAACTTGATACCCATAGCCGCCAACTCAACATCCAAATACTTCAACACACCCGGAACAGCCACAACAGTGGTATCCTCACCACCAACCCATCTTTGTCCCTTGCCATCTTCCCATACCTCTCCTCCACCCAACTTTCCTTCTGCTCTCGTCGCACACTTTCTACATCTAACCACGCCAGTTCCCTTCTTCTTGCTTGCAAATGCCGAAACGGTAGGTTGTGTTGACAAGAAAGTTCCACATTCCTTGCAGATCCACGATTTGGTGTAATCAGAGCAGTTGAGTAATCTATCTTGCAACAAGAAAGCAGTACCGTGAGCCAGCAAGGAATCACGTTCCATCTCTCCCACACGAATACCACCACCCTTCTTTCTACCTTTGATTGGTTGACCAGTAAGTTGTGTGACTGGACCTGTGGTTCTAACCTGGTATTTATCGTTCACCATGTGACGAAGACGTTGGTAGTAGACAACTCCAATGTAAATATCGGCGTGCAACTCCTCTCCGGTAATACCAGAATACATAGGCTCGTTACCGTAGTAATTGTATCCGGCCTTCATCAATTGATGTCCAAAGTAGTCACCGGCCTTGTGTTCCTCGTCGAATTTGAACGGGGTACTATCTTGAGCCAAACCATGTAATGCACCAGCTTTTCCGGCCAAGGACTCGACGAACATACCAATGGTCATACGGGAAGGGAAAGCGTGAGGATTGATGATGGTATCAGGTTGAATACCAGATTCCGTGAATGGCATGTCGACTGCTGGCCACTTTTGTGAACAAACACCCTTTTGTCCGTGACGACTCGAAAACTTGTCTCCGATAACTGGAGAACGAGGGATGCGGAGTTTGACAGAGATGGCTTGACAAGGTTCTATTCCGTTCTCATTTCCAATCAATCGAACTTCCTCGATGAATGCGATTTCAGTCTCCTTGTATTTCTCGAAATGAGTTTGACCATCTCGATTGACGTATTTTCCATTCTCGTCCATCGAAACTGTATGCCATGCAGCAATCAAATCACCGTTTTGAACCATTCGGCCAATGAATGGTAAACCATCCTCATCGATGGCTGCTTTCCATTCAGCTTTCACGAGTCCACCAGGAGCGAAACCAAAGAGCTTCTTGATATTTCTAGCAGATCGAGATTTGTGTCCCTCTTCCAATTCATACTTTTTGGTCTTGTAGATTGTTCCGTGACCGAAGCCGCGCTCATGCGCGGACTTGTTGATAATCATAGCGTCGTCCATGTCGTATCCAGTATAAGAAATAACGGCAACAACAGAGTTCATTCCGTTAGGAAAGTTATCAAAACCATATTCATTATGAAGTGGTGCGCGGACAATCGGAGTTTGTCCAGTTTGAAGGCGGTAGGCTTTGTTGTCAGTTCTGTAACGAATGGCGGTACCGGGTGTACCCATAGATTGTTTACCCATTTGACATTGGTACATGTTTCTGGGCGATTGATTGAAATCGGAGAAGGGGGTCATATTAGCAAGGATAGAAAGAATATGAGTAGGGTCAAACTCGACGTGAGTGTGTTCCCCAGATTCGATCTCTTGCTCGGTAACTGCAATAGACATGAAAGGTTGTTCGAGTGGTCCGACAAAATCTTCTTTATCGAGAGGGAGATATTTCACCGGTCTGACCATTCTAGCTGGCGCAGCAGATAGATAGATACCTGGATACTGTCCACCGTGTGAGTTGGGGATATAACCAATTTCCAAATTGGTTGGAACACCATGTGACTTTTCAACCTTCCAGTAGCGTAGAGTATCCGCAATGACGAGGGATTGCTTGGGTGAACACCAGCCCATAATCTTTCCATCTAATTGAACGACAACACTCTCATCAGTAGATGATGAGCCGGTGCTAACGACACCAAGTTCAGAGAGAAGCTTTGGTAAAGCCGATACATCTGAGGCGTGTGTGAGAATTATGCATTTGTGTGAAAGATGGTTTAGCAGTCCACAAGGACTTCCATCAGGAGTGTGGACAGGACACATGAAACCCCAACTCTCTGGCAACAATTTACGAACAGTAGTAGTCTTCAATTGAGCGAAGAAACTACCTCTGTGAATCATACGGAAATGGGCGATAAATCGTAGGAAGTTGATCTTTTCCGCGACAACCGTAAATCCAGAAGTTTGTTGAAGATCCAAACCCGTAGGACTAACAAGATTTCCAGTAGACATGAAGTACTCCAAAGCACCACCAACTTGTTCATTTGTCCTTGAACAAATTTTGACCGGGAAATCTTTCAAGAATTCTGAAGTCGCAAAGTTGTTTTCTGGACTTCGTCGAACATAGTCCCTCAATGCCATTCTCAAACTAGTGTGAAGCCAATCTTCAAGTCTCTCCTTGATAATCATACCGAACAAGAATCCTCCGAGTAAAATTTCTTGATTCTGGACCGCATCAGGATTGTCTCCAGCACAGTCTCCAGCAACCAAAGAATACAACTTTCTGGTCATGAAAAGAAGCATCTTGAATTTGTCCTGGTCTTGCGCTTCTGTGACGTCGGTATTTCCGAGATGAACTAGGACAATTTTGCGCAGGAATTCCGTTCCAACATCGTAGTTTGACATAGTGTCTGGAACTCCGAGGACAATTCTGAATTTCTCACCCAGATATGCTCGAGTCTTGCTCTTTGTGTATAAACCATAGGCCTTGTATGTACGTAATAGCAATTCCACACGATCAGTTAAGAATGTGTTGTCTGCTCCCTTCGAGCCAGCAGCACCAACAAGTCCTTCGAAGATTTCCTTGTCGTTTGTTTCCACCAACGCCTTCAGAATCATCATAGCAGGTACAAGGAATTCGTTCTTGCGCCACGAGAAACGGAAAGTAACATTTCCATCATTGAGGTAGTGAAGAACGTTGGTTTGAGAAGTTTGATCGGGTCGTACAGATCGAATGAGCATACCGAATTCGGTGTATGTTGGACCTCTGCCTTTGAATGAAGGTCTGATAATGGCCATGGGAAAGTTTCTTCGATTGACAACGAGAAGACGAATAATTTTCTCAATTCCGTTCACCACGAAGTATCCTCCGAGCTCTTCGGATTCCTCTTTCTTTTGCACAAGTTGTGCCGGTGAGTTATTTTGAAGATGGCATTTGTTTGACTAGATAAAAAGGTCAGCTCAGTCCGAGATTGAAGTTCACGAGGGTTTATACCATCAACATCAAAGGCAATTGCCCAAGATCTCGGATAAACTCTTTTGGATCCCCGTTGTTGATCGAATACTCCATGCGCGCCGACATCTTTCCTCTGTAGGTAACATGTCGTTCTCTGCATTCTGCCGGTAAGATTTCTCTGTTTTTGGTAGAGAACTTGTTGGATGCAGGTAACATAGACTTTTCGACGAAGACTTCCTTAATCCTCACAGTCAACTTATTCTTTCCTCCTGGACCTAATCTATCATCTCCATCGAGGTAGGTTTTGGATCCAATATCCAATAAACCTTGAGCGATTAAACCATCTTTCTCGAACAGGGCATTGAATGATTCGATATGAGGAGCAACTGCAGCGGTAAGTGCAGGATATGCTGTGTGATCTTTCGGGGGGTCTCGGAAAAGTTTCTCTCTTCGAACGGTATCAAACTCGTGCGTCCATTTGGTGTTTGTAGGAGCGGGGGTAGACTTCGAGGGAGCCATGGTGAAGCTGAACGCAATTGATTAGTTAATGTGTTTTCATTGAGAGGATATGCGAGAGGCCATTGAAGCTGAAGCAAAGCGAATACTTACGATCAAAACAAATCCTTCAATTCATGGGAAACTTTACCTTCTCGAAAGAAATTGTTGATATCAAATGAACTGAACGGCATGTACAAGTTGCGGCAGAAAAAAAAAACTTTTGATTATATAAGCTCTCCAGGTATTTATCTCTTATCGTCACAATCACAGCTTTGAGGGGCACGTGATTGATTGGCTGAGATTGGTACTGGACGGAGAGGAGGGAGGGAAGGTAGATGGATCAAGGTCGAGGCTTTGATTTTTTCCTTGGAGAAATCTTGTAGGATGGGTACCATAGGTAGGATACATAGGTAGGATACATAGGTAGGATACCTAGGTACACACACAGTCTTCACATTCCACATTCCACATGCATCATTCTTCCTTCATCATTGGGCTCAAGCTTACGATACCTCTGGGCAAACATCTTGGGCTCTCATATCATATGCAGACATTGATGGCTTGGATGATTTTGATAGATCCAAGGCTTCCATTCGCTGTTTGATATCAAAAGCTTCATCGACTGCATTGCATGTATGAAGTACCTCCTAGGTATGAATAATGAATGCATTGATAACAACCCACCCCAAGGAAAGGACTAGGTCGGCGTGGGAGGTATCTCTACTCCCAGTATGTACATGTATCTCATGTATATCATGTATGTAATAAAATCGGTCTGAACCTGATTCTGAATGTTCCCGGATTCATAGCTGCATGCTTGACCTGCGGTATGCGATATGCTGTACGAATGTATGGAGGTACGTCTGTAGCTCGAGATGCATATACCCATATTTCACCTACTAGGTCCATACTAGGTACATAGGTAGTTCGAACGAGAGAGCAAACGAAAGGAAGCAACTTACCTCATTCATATCTTATTATGGAAAAGACGTGAGGAAAAAGCAAATGCTACATACTAAATCCTCTCTTTACTCGAAAGGAATCATTCTCACCATATTTCTTTTTTGGCTACCGAGACGAGTCTCTCACTGTCTCAAATTTCGTGGAGATATTCCCTCGTCCCTACCGTATCTCTCGACATTACTAGTCCCTCATTCATTCACTCAACTTATTATATACATCCCAAGATTCTACGTGTTGGTCTGATAGATCGATTGCATCGCCAACTTTTCTTCCTTCTCTTCTTCCTCTCATATATCCTACCATCCATCCTACCATCCATCCATCCACCCATCCATCCACCCATCCATTCATCCATCCGTCGATTTTCCATCATCCTGTCAATCGATATCAATAGTTCGACGCAGCATCTCAATTCTACCCAACCTGCCCAAGAAACCCATTCTCTCATTCCTATTACTGGTTGTATTACAATATCCAGCAGCCCAGTACCACATACTCAAAGAGACTTTGACTTCATCTGGCGGTGGTGATTTCTTTTCTATCTGTATACAATTTTTATCAATCGATCAATTAATCGGTCAATCAATCCATCCATCAATCAATCAATCCTGTACATCATCTCATCTTCCCACCTGTACTTATCGCCTACCCGCCCGCAACCGCACAGTCACCACTTGAATCTTGCTCTCAATCTTGCAATCATTACCGAAGTGGTTCGTGCAAGCCTTCTTTTGAGGGGAATCACAAGCGCTACAACCGATTGTGTGCTAAACTTCCCTTCACCGTCACATTGAACCCTTTTCATCCAGAAGAATCTATCCGCCATACATACTCCTCTCAACTTCACTAATTCAATCTTGATTCATTCGCCATTCACTATTGCATGATTGTACAAACCATCAAGTCACTTGGAGATTTATTGCAACTGCGAACGAAGTGTACGATATACATTGGGTAGCTATCTGATCATTGGCTTACTTGCGGAAAAACGGTCTGCGGCTGCACTGCATCTCTACTTCTTTTGCCGGCTTCAACCCTGCAATCTTGTATCTTCCTCTTGTCCAGAAACCTCACCTACCTACTCTACCCTACCTGCACAGCCTCGCGAATCGACGAAATAACATACTCGTCAGCGACAGAGCTCCAGGGCTTCCATCGAAACAATAAATAATTCACATAGGTGTGCAAGAGAGACTGAAAGATCATGGCAAGTATATTCAGAAGAGTGTATGATTGGTTGCTGCGGCTTTTCTGGTATGTTTCTTACCATCTGTTTGTTGCTTGAAGGCGTCGATCTTGTGCGCACATCTTCATTTTGACGGCGATCTTCCACAAAGAGGCATTTTCAATCAGGTTTTCTGCTCTCCATCAACTGACCTTGACATCTGCCGTTTAGGGCTACGGAAATGGACATTACGATGATCGGTTTGCAAAATGCTGGAAAGACATCTTTGTTAAGGGTACTAGCGGTAAGCTCTAATTCCACTCACCTTTTCTTTCCACGTCGAACCTTTTACTTTGGCGGAAATGCTGATGATGATGTTAATGTGCAGGGCGGAGAATTTACACTTGAGTACGATGATTCCTTTCCTTCACATCCAAAACAAGATACATGTACCTTCCTATCACGGCCTTCATTTCATCGAAGCGGGGTTCGCATATTCGTAGACCCCACGTTGCGCAACCGCTCCAAGCTGACCACATTTTACTTGCCCTCATAGCTCCATTCCTACCGTTGGTTTTAATATGAAGCGTGTCCAGAAAGGTCATGTCACTCTCAAATGTTGGGATTTAGGCGGACAACCCCGCTTTCGTTCCATGTGGGAGCGATATTGTCGCGGTGTAAATGCTATTGTGTTTATTGTCGACTCTGCCGATCCTGATGCCTTACCAATCGCTAAAGATGAGCTTCATTTGCTTTTAGAAAAACCCGTCTTGCAAGGGATACCTCTTTTGGTATTGGGAAATAAATCTGATTTGGAAAACAAGTTGAGTGTGGACGAGTTGATTGAGAGGTTAGATTTAAAGAGTGTAGGACATAGAGAGGTGAGCTGTTATGGTATCAGTGCTAAGGAGGAGACGAATTTGGATGCTGTTTTGCAATGGCTGGTTGCAAGGGCGAACAAGTAGAGCGCATACGGAGGGTGGATGATGGATCATCAAAGAACAAGTAAATCTTGTCGTGAAGTTTGGATGGAGTATTGCGGGTACGAATTTTCCGGATATTAACGATGATTAACGACATGAAATGGCGAAAAGATGGGATGATAAATGATCGAACTTCGAAAAGGGTCTTCGCGGACCACGAATACATCTCCTCAGCCCACAGCAACCAATTCTAATTATTTTCAAATTCTTCCTTCTCGATCGGCGAGGATCCCTTCGACTTCTAGTTTTCGATTTGCTGTGAGCCGAAGAGCGGGACAGAAATGTATCAAATTTCCTTGTATTCTTCTGGGTAGGATGCACCATGTCTGCTACGATGAGACGACTTTACGACCCTCTGCTTTGTTGTTGGACTGCTGGGATCGACATCCAGCGTGTTGCATGGTGCCAGTTGGTAAATGAGGTAGTGGCACCTGTGTGTTGAAATAATCGGAGAAGAACCATTGTATTTAAAACATTCATATTTTGCGCTTCCATGCCCGGTCGTATTTCCATGAGTGCTTGCGTTTTTCCATTTCCCAATATATATATATATACGTTTATCTTTGATGCGATCGTCTTGACGTGTAGATTGTAGGATTTCCGGAAAGTCTTCAGGCGTTTTATGTGTTCGTTTTGTCTTCGACGGTACGTTAGGGCCATATCGCGTCTTAGCAACGATAGAACGAGGTAATAGATGGTGATGAGTCTTGTGTTTTGGAAATCCGTGTCTGTCTGAAATCCGTTCGAGCGAAGCTTGGCTTGCTATCAACTGCATATGCGCTGTCAACTCGTGTAGAATTTGTCCGCGGTGAAATATTCCCATTGCTCAGCTTATTCCGGAATTTTATTCAACGCTCTCGTGATGAGACTTTCTTCAAATATTCATAGATGCGCGCGTCTCCTTCGAAACCAATTTCGTGACCGGATGCCCTCCACCCATAAAGTACTTTGAGGCTCGACTCGAGTTGGCCAAAACATCGAATATGGTGGGAAGGAGTTCGAGACGGACACGAATGTTTATAACGGGATACTGGGTGTCTCACCCGCATTTTATAATTCGTATCAATTTCTCGGCGCATCGTATGTAACGTGTATAGCCATAGTGATAGCAATCATGAGTGGATTCTCGGGAGCGTTCCAATGGGCTGGAGTGGTGAGTGATGGGAAAGATATCGAGTTTGCCCTGGACAATTGGAATTGACGGGGAAATATTCGAGGGAGGGAAGGAGGGAGGGAGGGAAGGAGGGAGGGAGGGAAGGAAAGAAATAATTGAGGAGAGGGACCGTCAGGCATTTCATACAATCATGCTTAGAGATGCATCGCGCATGCTTCGCTGGCAGCCCTTAATTCTCAGAAAAGCACAGTCCGCACGTTTGATGCGTTGGCACCGGGCATGGATAGCCCATGGCTTGCAGGAATGGAGGATCGATGCGTGGGTGTGATTGGATGGATTGGCGAGAGGGGGGTGTGATTGAAGAAAAAGAATCGCTGAGACAATTGGGATTTGGGAGGGAAGGATTTTGGAGCGAGGCTGGAGGAAAAGGAAAAGGAAAAGGGAAAGGGAAAGGAAAAGGATAAGAAAAATGAATACAAATTGGGAGGGGGAATTGTTTCAGTGGAAAGGACGGGCAGGGCTGTGATGGAGCTTTGAGTTTGTGAGGTTACTGGGTAGGTAGGTAGGTGAGTTATTGGACAACTTTATTTTTTTGGAGTGCATGAAGTGGAATTTGATTGAGTATGACGGGGTGAGGATGAGGGTGAGGGTGAGGATGAGGATGTAAGCTTATTAATGCGTAAAGAGATGTAGAAAATATGGGATGAACGAGTCGGATATGAACGGATACATGGTTCTTGGAAAGACGAATTGATATTGATGTTGATATGGATATGGATATTGATATTGATATTGGTTGAGTGTGATTGGTATGCATGGGATGGAGTTGTTGGAATTATTTATATGCAAGGTCTCTCTGATTATCATTGATGATGTAAGATGTTATTTTGCCAATTGTACCGATAGTTGTATATATATATATTTACCTAGTAGATAGCTGAATTTATATACCATCAGTCAAGGGAGATGAAGCAATTTATTACCATCTACCTAGATAGGTCTCTCTTTATACATCAACCCATACCTAGATATTACAGATGTGTGATTTGGAATACTCTGCATCGACGAGTTGGTATATTATGTTACATACTCGTACATGTAAGTGCGAGGTACATGTCAGTAGGTAGGATTTTCCATGTAAGGCTTGAGGTTGATGCCGGCGGATATCTAGAGGACAGTACATGGGTAACGACTCGGTATCGACCGAGCCCTCACTTCAATCAGTGCAACTTTACCTCGCCTCACTTCACTCCCTTCTCTCGTGATCCGGAATGTTCGGGAATGTGATGAATACGAAGGGATAGAGAGAGAGATCCACATCGACGTAATCCATTGATGAATGGAATGGGTATGTATGTATATGTGTGTACTCGTATATGTATATATAATATTTCGCATTTTATTACAACATCATACATCTAGATCTATCTATCTATCTATCTATCTATTCATCAAATCCGAGTCCCGAGTCCCGAGTTTAACTTACTTTTTCAACATAGCCTCGTCCCGAGTTTGATTTACTTTCTCAACATAGCCTCGTCCCTATCACCAAAGAAGCCATCGACCCAGGACTTACTGCCATGTCTCTTAGCTATTGATTTCCTATCTCGCTACTCCTAGTACATACGATAACTGGACCTTTCTTTTGCTTTTTCCATATCGTGTACCTGTCTGTCGATGGTAGATTGTCTCATCTTCTCAACATCACCCATTGTCTCCGTCTCTCCTTTCTCCTTTCTCCTTCTTTTTCCCCATTCAAACTCTCTTTTTTACAATCCTCTCTCTCTCTCTCTCTCTCCTCAATATCTCACACGTCAAAGACAATTCATTCCCTATCGATCATCTTGCTTACCCCGCAAAAAAAGTACCCAACCATCATACTCTCAGCCTCCCCGGTCCCCCGTCGCCGCGCATCCTCTTTGCCACGATAAGGATTACAATCTCATATAAGAAAATTTCCCTCAAGCTCTCTTCCTTGTCACACCTGCTGTGCCAACCTAAAACCAGCTGAATATTACCAACGAAATCATGGCTGTGCTCGTGCAGATGATTGCCAAGAGGCAAAGCAATGACTTTGATGATGATGATGTTGATAATAAGTAAGTCAATTTCCTATTCCCTAGTTTCTTATTTTTTTAACCTTTCTTTTACCCAACCTCTCTCGATATTTCTTTGTTGTTGTTGTCTGTGAGCTGTGATGGTTGCGAAATACGAATAACTTTCACAATCACTTTACTTCTCTCTTGTTCTACACACACACACACACATACACATACACAACCTCTGTAATTCTCGATCGTTTATTACATCGAGCAATACTCAGGTATCCAGATATTTATATAATCATACTTCAACCTATTTACAATTCTTCAACACTTCCTCGCAATACGCAGTACCAACAGGAGATATTAGTGACTAAACTAATAAAATGGCTTACAGCTGCGATTACTATGGAAACTGCTATTCGACATGGGGCAGTTGGGGACGATGGGTTGTACTAGTTCTCATAATTCTTGCCTTTGTTCTTCTGGCTTTCGGTTTATCGTAAGTTATTATTATTTTCAATATGCTTCACTGGCTCGATTTTGATTGTATTCATCTATCGAGCTTATATAAGGCTCGCTATATCACATCCCTTTCTTCAGCATTCTCACTTCCAACCCACTAACACATACCACCAGATGCATCAACTCCCGTCGTCGTCGTCGTCAAGGAATTCAGCCAATGTATGGTACAGGCTGGATGGCCAAGCCACCTCCATACGGTCATTACAACAACCAACCCGGAGCTTACAACTATGGTCCCCCTCCACCAATGTATACTCCAAATGGACAGATCCCACCACAACAAACGGGCAACACTTTTAATAGTAATGATGGATATTACGGACATCATGGTCAACATGGTCAACCAGATATCGAATTGCAACAACCACCAAATGCCTACACGAGAGGCGGAGATGATGTTTACCAAGCACCAATGGGTCCACCACCTACTAAACATACCGAGGGAGATGGAGTCATTCGATAAATTCTGATTCAATGAAAATTAGACGTTGATTGTGTGAGGAAGTCCGGGTGAGGGGGGCACTTCGCTTGCGCAGTGGTGAAGCGATTGGTGGGGATTGCCATCGTCATGATGCGATATAATGCATCATAACGATGGGCAAGTGGAAGGGATATGGAATGGCGGTGATGATGAAAAGAAGTAAGGAATGCTGGATTGGAATTAGTCGTTTTAAGATCACATTGACGTCGGGTTGGGTCCGCGTTCGGGTTGGCTTTGGTGCTAGGTAATCTGTAAGGAAGGGAGTTTGGAACGGGTCTTACCGGTTTGGAGGTTTCCTATCAATCAATGGCAACGAATCAATGCATAATTCAGGGATGAAAGGATTGGAAATGGTAAATAAACAGAAATACACGAGTTATCATATTCACGTTGGAAGTATGTGTTGTATTGTTTGAGTGATATCGGACGGAATCTGAATTGTGATATTTAGCTTTGGAATATATGACATGTATAGGTCTCTTGTGAGATGGAAGATATAAAGGAGATGTAGATGAGATGTTTGAGAATGAGATACTCGAGTCTCTGCTGTTAGGAGTGATTACAGTGCAAGATGTTGGGTGAGGTAAGAAATGATGTGTGTTCTTATTCGATACTGTGCGATGCGATGTGATGTGATTTGATTCGTTTCGTTTCGTGCCGTTTCATTATCCTATTGTTAAACGAGTTTTGTTGATTTTGATTTTGATTTTGATATTCTTCTTCTTCTTCTTCTTCTTCTTCTTCTTCTTCTTCTTCTTCTTCTTCTTCTTCTTCTTCTTCTTCTTCTTCT